>PITA01012205.1:7638-63298 GCA_004023965.1 Spilogale gracilis
CAAAAAAGTCCCATTCACCAGGGGGGGGGGGGGGGGATGAGTGACTGGAGGTTGCAGATTCCACAAAAACCCCATGCAGAGTTGGGTTTGTCCCTGGGACTTTTTATCTTGATGTTGGATGGCGCACCTGTTCCGGGCTTAATCCACATTTCTTAACATGAACAATGGCAGGTGCCCAGCCAAGGGCCAAAGTGCCGCAGCCTTCCCCCCACAACCCCCTTCTAGAAGAGCCTTCCACTCCCCCTCCAACGGCACACACTTCTTGCCCTTCCTGTCCCACCCTTTCCCTTCAGCAATATGAACGGCTCCTGCCTGTGTACTGGGGCCCCTCCTCCACAGAGCCTGTTTAGAGATGGCCTGAGACACCTGCTGGGAAGAATTCTGCCCATAGGCAAACTCCAGAATTATTGATGAAATAACCTTTGGGGGCCTGAGTCTGGGGTTTTGCAAATGCAATGGCAAGGTTATTGTTTAAGCGGGGACTTGATCAGGTGGTGACCTAGAAAGCATTTAGCTCCTTTATTGCTTTCGCAGCTCGCTGGGGCCAACACTGCCCTTTGGCACGGACGCCTGGGCAGCTTATCAGAAAAGGAAGTGACGGGAAGTGGGCAGTGAGACTGTGAGATTGTCTGCGTGCCCAGAAGGCCAGAAGGTACCAAGGCAGCATCTCGCCCCGGGAGGAGAGGGTCCCCGGGGCCTCCCCAGAGTCACCAGACCTGGAATGGGATAAAACAGTTCAGCGTTGCAGTGACTTGCTGTTTTTGCCCTAAAAGCCCAACCTCATCAGACTCAAGGAGCAGATCAATCCATCACAGGGTAGCAGTTATTAATGGAGCAGCTCTTCACCGGGGCCACAGTGCTCGGCATGGTTCTGTAGGAGACTGGGAAAGAGGAGAGCAGAAAGCTATCTGGGAAAGCGGTCAGAGGGGCAGGGAAGGAGGGTCATGCCCCTTTCTAGCATCGGCTTCTGGCTGACCACAGGAATCTAAGAGGCAAGGGCACTCAGGGAACCTTCTGTAAAGAACAGCTCAGCAGCACATAGAACGGGGTGCAGGGGTTCTTACTCTACTCTCTGCACATAGCCATCCCCTCACCCCTACTCATTCCTTCCCTCGATGTTTAATGGGTGCCAATCCCGTGCCAGATACTTGGCCAGGTGTGGAGATTCCAGAGTCAATGACATAGCCTCTACTTTTAAGGAGCTTGAGTAGATTCAGTTCCCGTCATACCAGGTTCTAACACCATAGCAGAGGATATCCGAAGCCTTCTTGGTGAGCACGGTGGCCACTACAGAAAGTCCTGCTTTGCAGAGGGGTAACATGTGAACAGGCCTTTGAAGGATGAATAGGAGTTTTCCAGTCGGAGAAGGGCACTCCACATTGTGGACGATGAGATTGCACGACTTAATCCAGGAACAGTGAATGGTCCGGCATAACTGGGATGTGGATGCCTACGGGAGAAGGGTGTGACATAATAAAGCTTTGAGGATTGAGGTCTAGAAAGGTGCTGGATACTGAGCCAGAGCTCTGCTGCATTATTTGCTTGAGTCCTCCCAACACTGGAAAGTGTCGCATGATTGTACGGCTTGCTGAGAGTCTCTGCTTGTGGGGCTGGAGTAGGGAGGTGAGGTCTGCCAGCCTGGGATGAAGCCACACGCCGAGCGCTGTGTCCGGCCGATGGGCTAGGAGGTTTCAGATTCTAGAACCCGGGGTGCCGGGGCTGCAAAGTACTTCGAGGCCGTGGAGACCAAACTGTTCATTGACAGAGAAGAAAAGCAAGTTAGTTACCCTGCTGCAAGGATTCTGGTCATTTTAGGAAAGGCAGTCAGTGCCATGTGAGGAAGGACACAGGACGTGAGCATGGCTGTGTCCGAGAATTTACCCTGGTGACAAAGCGGACACATGAATGCAGGACAGGGGCTGAAGGCAGAGAGACACCACCGCCCCTGGTGAGACCCTCCAGGAATGGCAGGGTGGCTGAGAGCATCAGTGGCTACAAAGGGGCCCCACAGAGCTCTGGCTGGTCCTGGTGGCCTCGAAGGCAAGATCAGCACCCAACACTAGGCCTGGCCTCCACAACCTTTGGATGGTTCTTTGCTTGCAAATGCAAACAACCTCTGCATCATGGGGGCCAGCGCTAAATCCAGGAAAACCCCCCTGTGTCGAGCAGTGAGGGGCCAGAAGAATCCAGAAGGCCCCTGCGGGCTCAGCTTTCACCCCGGCCTCCCATGGCAGCAAAGCTCACTGCTTAGGCCACCTAAGGCTCCCTGGGTACTTTTTTTTTTTTTTTTTTTAAATCTGCTTGAGCTCCAACTTTAGCCTTGTAAGTTTGTTTTCAGACAGGTCCTGGGGTTGTGGAGGGAGAAACGAAGAGCCACCGGGAATGGCCATCGCAGGCCTAGCAAGTGTTCACTGAAATGCAACCAGTTGTCTGGGGGTTCCGTTTTGTCCTGTTTTTGTTTATTTTTCTTTTTTTCTCATGTTGGTCATGTTTCACTGGTCTCAGCTCATGTGACCACAGTATAAAATTCCACTTGTCTTTTTTTTCAGTGGTTGAAAAAGTGAACCAAATGCTGTTTTTAATGAGCTAGGAAATTGTTCAGGCTTCTCTCTCTCTTTCTTTCTTTTTTTTTTTCCTTTTGAATTGCTATAGGGAGCACCTCAAAGCTTCCGTTGGAAGCCTACAATTTCAGAGTGCTTTTCTTTAGGCAAAAGAGGGCATCCTGTATCACAGAGATATCACCACAGCTCACATTCAAAGAGAGTCTGTGGAGGAACCAGGATACAGGGCTTGAGAAGTGGGAGGGTGGTGTTGGGGGAGGACCTCTGAGAACCCGTCAGGGGGGATGTCAGGGATGACAGAGGTGTCACCAGGGGTCTCCTCCTTGAAACTGGACCCTCGAGCCGGAATATTCAGCTGCCCGGTGGACATTTCCACGAAGATGGATTCTATCACCTTGACTGAGCAGGTCTTGAACAAACTCAATTACTTCCCTTAGGAAACTGGTTCACGGTTACTTTTCAACCTTGATTCCATATCTAGTATGTGGCAGACGTGATTTTAGGTGTTGGGGTCACAGTGGGCAGCAGGACAGACACAGCACCTGCCTCCTAAAGCCTGCATTCTAGCAGGAAGAACAGGTTGGAAATGTTGACGTGGTCATGAGTGTCATAGATGATAGTGGGAAGAGTAAGGTTGATGGAGTCCTTACCATCTACCAAGCACTATGGCCAGTACCATGGGTCATAGAACAGGGAGCCCTGGCTTTGTTGGGGCGGGAGGGTCAAGAAAGGCTCTGAGTCCTTTTCCCAGCCCCATTTAGTGGCCCCTTTGGCCTCAGTAGCCTTCCAGAAACTCACACTGGACATGAGTTTCTGTCTCTTCTCACGCTTTCGCCTCCAGTGTGTCACCAAGATGTAATGCTGCCTCTGTCACCTTCCCCTGCAATAAATACTATGACACCCCCATCCTCCTTGCCTCTAGGCTCCTCTCCATCCTCTCTGGTTTGCGTTTCTCCTGATGAACTTTCCAGAAAGGCTGCTCCCTGCTCAACATCTCAGTCACTTACTCAACAAATATTTGTCAAAAGCTTTGCCCTCCCACCCTCAAAAAAATCAGTTTCTGTGCTTCAGAAGAGAAACCAGTGCCAACTGTTTCCCTTTGCTAAAGATAAGCCAGCGTCCTTAGCCTGGCACTCAAGGCCCTCCCTGCCTGGCCAGCTTCCCAGGCTCGTCTTCACAAGTGGCCTCTTCACCCTTGCCCCTAGCACAGCTTCTGTCTTCCTTGGTCCTCGGGCCCTCTCCATGTTGAAATCCTACCCATCGTGAGGGCCCCCATCCAGTGTCATCTCCCCCACGGAGGCTGCTTGTGCCTGCCTACGCGTGTCTCCCACTCTCCTATATTACCCCACACCCACCCCTGAGAGCCCTGCAGGTCCCTGTGCCTACCTGCCCCTGGGGGGCCTTGGATCTTCTCAGGAGCCATGCTGAACCCTCTTATAAGGTTGACACCATGATTACACCCCCACACTGCAGATGAGATCAAAGAGCTTAGGGGGATCGCATACATAAGGTCGCACCGCTAGCAAGTGGCAAAGCAACAATTCAGTCCTGATTTTGATGAAATCCCACGTATGTGATACTGCCCTGCCACTCACCAGGCAAGAACTCTTCTTTAATTATGTACCCGGGTTGCCTTGGATAGTGCTTCCAATGCAGTGCACACTGACAATTAAATCCCCGGCACCTAACAGCGTCCAGAACCTCTCCCGAATGCACAGTAAACACCTGTGAGTGCAGCAGTTGCTGGGCCCCACGACAAACTTCCTGAATCAGAACAGCTGAAAGTGGGACCTAAGAGGCTCTAGGTTAACAAATAATCCAGGTGATTCTTATGCAACCAGCCAACGCCGGTCCATAGAAGGATATGAAAAAAATGGATCCAGCTGCCCTGTTTTATGAAAAGGGAAACCGAGGCCCACAGGAGTTAATTGAGTTGCCCAAGGTTGGCAGCCCGCCTCCCCTCCCCAGGCCATCGCTCGGCCAACTCCTCATAGAGTCAGCCTGGCCCTAAGATAGGACTAACAGTATCTTATCTTAGGGCAGAAAACCAGCCCCTATCCCGGTCCAGCCTGTCTCTTTTAAAGGGGATCTTAAATTGGTTTTCCTGACTCTTTCCACCGAGGAGGTCCTTGCCGAGGACCTCGTCTTCGATGGGGACGGCCTCTGAGCAGCCGACCTAGAAACTCCAAACCACAGCAAATCAAGTCATTGACCCTAAAGTGCCTTGTTACTGGGCTTTGCTTCCTGCAGATCTTTGGGATCTACTTCTTGCCTCTTCAGAGAGGAGCCATGTTGCCTGGTAACGTGTGTGGCAGGGATGTGGCATAGCTCTCGATCAATGAAGTTCTGGCCCTGTAACCTCACCCTGCAGGTGCCTTGGGCCTCCCTGGTTCTAGAAATTGCTGTGTGATCATTTGGGAGCCACTGGGTCCTGTATTCGAAAGAAAATAAGTTTGGAATTAGACCTGCCTGTGTTGATGTCCCGCTTCAAAAACCTATGGGTTGTGTGATTTTGACAGATCGCTGGCCCTCTCTCATCCTTGGCTTCGTCATCACTGTTGTGAGAGAGGAGTGGAAAATCTCCGGTTGTTTTTGGTTCTGGCATGCGTGTCCTGTGTTTTCATGACCTGGACCGTGAGCTGCTCCTCTGATCCGAGTCTAGCCTGATGAAGACGTTCGGTTCTGTTTCCTGTTGGCCATTCCATGTTAATAGCCCAGCCCACTGAGGCATGAAAAGAAACCAGAGAGGCTAGGATATATGACCTTTCCGTGAAAACCGCCCTCCTCCCGACCCTCAGTTTTGCCTCGATAATAAAACTCCCTTGCATACAGACAGACAGCACGACTCCCTGGGAAATCCTCAAGAAATGTCGTCCATATGTTTTTAAGTCATTTACACTGAACCCATCATAATATTGTTCTTTGAAGATCCATTTACATTTGTTCTAAAGGCTTATTTTAAAGCTTATGCAAATGAACCAGATTAAGGTTGCATTCTGGAAGCTGAAGCTGGAGAATGGGAAGTTCATTTTAACTTGGTGTAAATAGAGTTTCACATGTGTTCTAAATAGTTCTCCACTCTTAGCCCACTGGTGACCGGAGGTTCTCTGTGAGTGAAATGCTAATGAAGGGTAGTTAGGAGTAATGGAAAGAACACGGGAATGACAGACTCATCCTCCCCCTTCACTAGCCTTATGGCTTTGCGTGAGTCACCCAGATGTCCTTGGTTTCCTTTTCTTCATCTGGGACCCACGCAAGAAGTCCATGGTTCCCTGGTAGCAGTGGCGTTAGAATTAGCTGAGGGCCAGATACTGGACCTCTCACCCTGACCTACGGCATCTGAGTCTCCAAGAGTGAAGACCCAAGGGTCTGGGTTTTTCACGTGCTCCCCCAAGTAATTCTGATGTGTGCTCAGTTATGAGAACAACCAGACCAGGGTAATCTGCATTTGATAATCTGATCTCTTCTACCTACAGGATTCTACAATGGGTTACCGAAATATCCCAGTATCCCTACCTGGGTCCTAAACTCTCCCATGTGCTGACCATTCCCATTCATCCCATTCATATGACCTCTGTTTGGACTCCCAGGTGTTTACTTTTGAAAAATCTTGATGCACTAGTTGAATTCTGGTTAGATGTAAGAAACCATCACTTGTCTCCCTCAACCCAATCTGATGGGGAACATGAAGTTGGGGGCTCAGTATCTGCCTGTATGACAGGTCCCTAGAAGAGTCATTGCACTTGCCCTGTGGAGACCAGCAGGCCAAGGGTGAACAAGCAATACCGCGTCAGTGAAATCACATACGTATTAACACCCCTATGCATATGTAGGCGTTGGCTGAGTAGCTTTGGGGACTTGGATTAGAACTTGGATTTGGTAAAAGTGGAGATAGGGAGAAGGCACAGCTCAAGGTCAGAAACTAGGGAAGAAAGGAGAGGCCTGTGCATAGCAAAGAACGCCTTGTCTTTGACCTGAATTGCCTCTTCCTGCTGTTGAGAAGAGAGGTTGGCTTGTGTTACATAATGCTTGGGGGTGGTTTTCCATCGAGTGCCTGCAGAAATGAGCTTCTGGTGGTGAAAGCTTCTCCCTGCTCTGTCACTTCCCCTCTTCTCGTAGCTCCAAAGTAAGCACTGTCTGGTAACATTTCTAAGAACCTTGTCACTTTTTATACCATGAGGGACACTCATGGAACAATGCACACCATCTATCTGCTCAATGAGTCTGGCTTTTTCCAAGGAGCATGACCTCATTTTAATGTAAATCCAGCAAGAGTTATCTTCTCTGCTCCCCAAAAGAAAAGGATCTATCTGAGCCTGGTGAGGAAGAATTAGGAACTGGTCTTTTCGTTTCTGTGTCCTACCCCTCCCCTCTGCCTTACCCCCCTGCTCTATCAAGGCACCAAGCGCCCCTCTACTGGCTCCTGTATCTTATACTCTCAGTCACGCTTCAGAGTAGGGTCTCCTTCGTCTTTTCTTCCAAGATTAAAGAGGATGCTGGCAGATAGCAATGCTTTGCCCATCGGAAGAAATTGCAAATATAAGCAAAGGGCTTCCCAGGTACACGAGAGATTTATAAGTGGGGGTCTCTCATTGCCATGCCGACGTCAGAGCATGGAATGTGCGCTGAAGGCCACTCCGGATCTCCAGATGGGATATTGTCCAGACGACTTGCAGATGATTGCCGTGTCCAAGTAGAATGAACCCTATCTCAATGGAAGCCAGCAATAGACCACTTTAGTTTATTTCAGTCCAATTTACAAAACCATATTTTACGTCTCTGCTTCCATTCAGTGCCATCTGCATTTTCTCCCATTAATCACGTAGAACTCCCCACCATAGCTTTCACTACCTGCTCAAAATGAATGTGGAGAGAAAACATAATTAGATGCCACTTTTTAAAAATAATACCTTGAAAACAGAGCAGCAACTTAAATAAAATAGGAAGGAGGGAAAAACACACACGTACAATTTGAACTAATGGGCAAAATTACCCCAGGTTAAGTTGGATTTTAAATCAGTTTCTTCTTTCTCCCTTTCCTTCTCTTCCTCCTCCCCGGCTGTGACTCATGACATACGCAGAGTTCCCCTGGATGGATGATTAGATTTCACCGTCTGTGCTGAAACAATGAAATATTTCTATAATATTAAACCCGTTCAGACTGATCAAAGTGCAGTGTCAAAATGCTAAGTGCTCCTTCTTGTCCAATCCCCTCAGCTCTGGCAAAATGGAGCACATTTTATTTGCTGGCCCTCAACTCCCTGAGGTTTTTAAAATCTGACACATGCTCCCTGATTTGCAGGGGGTTTTGGCTCCATTCCTGCCGCAGGTGTTTGTTAGTGTGGGAACCAGAGGCAGGATCCGCCTCACCTACCAGCCCCACAGGAGCCCCCCGGCACCCCTGAATGTTGCTTGCTTCTCTTTCTCAGCCCCACCTGAAACTCAGACACCCCTAGGACACTATCCTACAATGCAGCTGAGCCAGGTGATAAACCTCGGGAAGACAGCATCAGCTGGCATGCTAAGACCCAGGTAGGGGTCTCGGCGGTGCCGTCGAGCACCCTGACCGACAGCCCCAATACTACTCTGGAGCTGCTCGGGTCTCAGAGCCTCCACTGCTGCCTCCCTAAAACGAGAGTGATGCAGCGATGCCGCTCAGCCCATCCCACAAGGGAAGCGGAGGAAGAAAAGAATGTGATTTGTGGAGAAGCTCATAACCATGCCAATATAAGGTCGATCTAATATTATTATGAGGATCACCTGATACCCTGTGGGCAAGTCACACAGGTGGGCAAATCACAGAGTGGGCCATTCACCTTGGTGGGATCCATGGAAGGAGCACGGGATGCTGGGAAGAGCCCTGCTCCACGGAGGCAGCACGGGATGCTGGGAAGAGCCCTGCTTTGGAGCCGTTCCAGGCTGGGCTGGAGTTTCCGTTCTGCCACTTACTGGCTGGGTGGCCTTGAGTCACTTCCTTGGTCTTTCCAAACCAAGCTTCCTTCGTATGAAGGAGATAATGCGCACCTGTCGTTCGAGACGGCTGGGGTGTCAGGAGAGTCCAATAAAACCTAGAGCCAAGCACATGGAAGACAGTAGGCACTCAATAAATGCTAGCTTTATCACGGAAAGTATTTTGTTTAGTAGACACCACCTGGAGGAAAGAAGAGGCAGAAGACATGGCTCTGCCTTTAAGGGGCTTCTTGTCTAACACCGGGTCAGGCCTAGGGGATGAAGGGGGCCGGGTAAAGGAGTCCATTTCTTTTTTCTTCATAAACATTTTTTCTCAGGTAACCACTTCACAAATGCAGCTGAGACCCACTTTCTCGGGTGGTTCCTGGTTTGTTGTTGCTTTTATGTGGGTTTTTTTATTTGGTTGGTTGGTTGGTCTTTGTGGGCCCTCTGTTTCTGAGACCCGCTAAGGCTGAAGTAGGAAAGGACATTTCTGGAAGGAAAAAGGAGGGAAGGAGCCAAAAATGGGGTGGCTACAGTGACTTCATTTCTTAACAAATGGGAAACAAACTCAAGATGTCCAGATTAAGTGCTATTAATTACCACCCAGCAAATATTGAACAACAATGTTGCATGCCTGGGCGGGGGAGAACCAGGACACTCAGCCTGAATGTTCACCACAGGGTTCCAGTAGCAAATCCCGTGTCACACTCATGTGGCGCTCAGAACATCAAGGTAGGCACAGGCTCACCAGGTCGGGCCTGGCCCGGAGCTTCTGCAAAGCCTGCTTCCTGTGTCTGGGACCCTGGGTGAGGAGGGTAAGAGAGAGCACCCTGCCCAAAGGACAGGCAAAGGGCCAGGTACGGTGGGGTGAGTACGGTGGGCTGATGGGGGCTGATGGAGGCTTCTTGCCTTGGGATGAAAGATCGTCCAGGTTTTGTTCCCTGGGCTTAGTTGTGGCCCTTGCACACTTTGTAACTAGCACACAGGAAGCCTTAGGTCTGCTTGCGTCTTTTAAATCCCCTGCCCTGACCATCACTCTGCATACCGAACCTTCCTGCTGCTCACTGTGTCCACGGATGCCCTCACCTGCTGGAAGACCCAGCGGGGAGAAGCACTGATGGGTCCCATGAGTCGTTGCTGTGCCGAGTCTGCGTGGCGGGGATCCCACTCTGCCCACCACTGGTGTGATTGCCATGGTTATACCAGGAGGGCAACTGAGACTGAGAGAGGCAGAGAATTTGCCCAGGTCCTTCGCCAGGATCCACATGTGACCCAGAAGCCCCTCTTCCTTCCTGTCCACATACCGCCCCTCTTCTAGACCCCCAGGACCATGGGAGCTGCTTCTAGACCCCCAGGACCATGGGAGCTGCTTGGGTGGCAACGCATGGGGGACAGGGTCGTGAGACCACCAAAGGGCCAGCTGGACCCCACTCTGCCTTCACCCTGCCCACTGCATACGCAGCGCTCTGCCCTGAAAGTGTCCTGCTTCCCTCCCACATTCCAGAGCCCTAATCCCATGCGCTGATAGCCACCACACCTTGAAAGTACCCCCCCATAAGGAGGACACATTCTCCCCCTTGGCAAGTACCTCCCTGCTCCGTGTGCTCCCAGATTTCACTGAACCCTCAGGAGAAAACTGCTAAACAGAGCAAAGTAGGAATCTTACTACTTGAGAAAACTTGATTCTTTTTTTGTTTTCCTGAATTCTAAATAAGGGCATTGCTCCGGAGGATAATGTTTTCTGATGTAACAAATTGCTGACTCCTTAGATAACTAGATAATGCCTTTCCATGGCACGTTGTCTGACAGCTGGGGAAGGGCACACCCTTGGAGCTCTTGCTCCTGGAAAGCACAGGGTTGTGGAAGGGAGAAGTCCGGTGGTTCCCAGGGTCTCTGTCCCAGTGGCATAAGCATGACATTTGACCTTACCCTCACCCCAACTCCCACCTCACTTTTCCTGTCTGTCAGTCAGGAGGTTGGTGTGGACTGGGGTTTCTCAATATTGCTGACATTTCAGGTGGCTGCTCCATGTTTATGGGGAGCTGCCCTCAGTGCTGCAGGGGGTTCGGCAGTGACCCTGGCCTCTGCTGGTCAGACACCTGTAACACATGCCCCCCCACCCCTCCACCTAGTTGTGACAACCAAAAATACCTTCAGACACTGTCAGATGACTCCTGGGAAACAAAATCATGTCTCACCTGAGAACCACTACCCTACATGATCTCCAAGGGTCCTTCTAGCTCTTGACTTCTCTCTTTAGAAGGTGATGTAAACACTCAAGAGCTTTGATTGGGTTGCTTGACGAGAGATGGAAACCCATCTCCAACCCCAGTTCTAGCATTTACATTTGAGCTTCGTAGGACTGGTCAAATTACTTCACTTCTCTGAGCCTCAGTGCTTATCTGCAAAATAGAAATGATATAGTTCCTATTTCATAGGACTGATTAGATGATTAAATGAAAAATGTATGTAGGACCTCTGGCACATAGTGTATTGCCCCATAAATGGTGCTATGATTGCTAGGATTACGACTGAAAGTAAAGCAGACCATCTGCTTTCTCTAGACAGCCCCTCTTGTGACCAAATTCATACAAATGAAGGGTAACAAGCCAGCGACGATAACAACGCCGTGAAGAAAACTAATACATGTATTGAACATCTACCGTGTGGTAGGCACCGTGCTAGGCAGTTTCCTCCAAATTCCCCAACTAAATCAGGGATCAACAGAGCACTGAGGGCTAAGAAATGGAGAGAAGCTAATGGACGTTCCCTTACTTCTACCAACTGTTGATGACCATCGTCAGGGTCTCGAACTATTAGGGTATTTATTTTGTACCTTCATCATCAGAAGTGATTCCTTTTACTTTCGCCATTAAATTAAGATGATCCCCTCCTCTGCGACCCATGATAAATGCCGTATATGAGAAGGGACAAAATGGAGAAGTCGTTTTTTTGCTGGATTTATTCACTTGTGATGCGTTCATGTCTGCTCTATGGCTTGGTTCTGCCCAAAGGGTGATTTCCTTCTGTCCATACAGAAAGAGACAAGGAAATAATATGTCTAAATCTGAGTTACGGGTTTTGATGTCCTCTTCTCTCCTTTCCCATTTTCCGGGGCCTGACAGCTGTCTGTTCCCTCCAAAGCCACCTTCTCCAGCAAACCTCCATCGCGGGGAGCACATCCCTGATCTGGCCCACCCCTCAGTGAGGTTTTTCTCCTCAGCAGAAATGTTGCTCTGTCCCTCGGTGCCAGCAAAGAGTCAGTAGAGGAGGCTGGAAATGGGGGTCCGAGAAGCTCTCTCTTTCTTTCTTCCTGGTTGGTCATCCTTTGGGTCTCCCTTGCTCTAGGCTTCCAGCGATGCTTACCTGGCCTGCTCTATTCACTTCCAGGCCCTGCGCATTGTCCTCAGATCCAAGCTCAGATGCAGTCGTGTTATGACATGCCGACTAAGTGTTCGTTCCTTTCACATCTTCTCTCTCATTCAGGCTTCCCAGGAACCCATTTACAGATTTTACAGAGGTTGAGGGTACCCATCAAGGGCCACCACTAGGGGCATCGGGGTGGCTCAGTCGTTAAACATCTGCCTTCAGCTCAGGTCATGATCCCAGGTACTGGGATCGAGCCCTGCATCGGGCTCCCTGCTCAGAGGGCAGCCTGCTTCTCCCTCTCCCACTCCCCCTGCTGTGTTCCCTCTCTCGCTGTCTCTGTCTAATAAATAAATAAAATCTTTAAAACAAGACGAAACAAGGCCACCACCAGTAGCTGGTAGGACGGAGCTGGAGCGTCCCTCCCACTCCAAGCTGCAGTGTGGGTCCCTCTGTCCGGCGGTAGCCAACCACAGTCCCTGTGGGAAACCCATTCTTCCCGAGGGTGGGGACACACGCCCTGAGGAGCCCCAGGGCTAAAGATGTCCCCATTGCTCCAAGCACTGCCTTTGACTGGCGCCCACCGCAGGGCTGGACCCAACGAGACCGCCATGACAGCCATGAACTCCACCCGAATGTTGACACACCTGTGTCTTCGAGCCATTGGCCCTTGGCTTCAATCAACATGTGCCGCCCCAACTCCCCTCCCTCCCACCTGGTGACCTCCTAGTCATCTTCTAGGATCTGTGCAGAAATCGCCTCCTCAGTGACAACTTCCCCGACATCATGAGTCTCCCCTTCTGCGCGGCCTTAGCCCTTGGCGCGTGTTGCGGCAGGAGGCACTCTGTGTCTTCCTTGTCACTTTCGGAAAGTCCCAGCACTACTAAATAAAGATTTCTTAAATGAATGACTGGATGGACAGAAAAATGGGGGAACTCTTGAAGCAAAGAAGGAACATGGTAGTGGAAGTATTTATTTAGAATGGGGTCCAGGAATCATCCTGGGGTCCTGGGAGCACAGAATTTATTCCAGGAAAGCCTGGGAAGTTTGAGAGGGGGCAGAGAGGAGCCTACTTTCTTACCTCCCACCGACTGATTTCCTGGGGTGCAGGGCTTCTCCAACTTGAAGGTGCATACAGATCCCCTGGGGATCTTGTTAAAATGCAGAGTCTGAGTCGTGGTGCTGGGGCGGGTCCCCGGGGTGAGCGGGACTGGCCAGACCACTCTCGGAGATGAGACGTGGACTCTGATTTCCTCTGGGCTGAGTCCCACCTCGTCCCAAGCTGCTGGCCTGTGACTGAGAGCCCCCAGCGGGGCCCGGACACCCTGGCATCCCTGTGCAGCTGGGTAAAGCAGCTGTCTGCAGGTTTATTTATTCCCTCCCATTATCACCAAGGGAAGAGGATCCATAGACATGCCATGTCTTGTTTACAG
This sequence comes from Spilogale gracilis, assembly GCA_004023965.1. Taxonomy (NCBI): domain Eukaryota; kingdom Metazoa; phylum Chordata; class Mammalia; order Carnivora; family Mephitidae; genus Spilogale; species Spilogale gracilis. Next base: position 20,951 of record PITA01012205.1, read on the forward strand.
CGAGCCTCAGAAAAGTTAAAAGTGCAAGTTTAAAAAAAAAAATTGCATCCACAGCCTCTTAGAATCACACATATCAGGGAAAAAATGGGCTAAAAGAAATTCATAAAATATTAAATGACACTGTGTCAAGACACAGATAGGGGCAGAACCATAATTAAAGTAAACAGCACATCAAAACTCTGGCTAAAGCCGTTATTTAAATTGAAAGTAAATGTAGGAACTGATCATGTAGCCTTGTATAAATGTGTTTCCAAGAGCCTTTTAAGAATATTAATGATTATGGAAGAATAATGGTTGAATATCAATGATCATTTTTACAGCAAGTGACAGCTCAGAGGGAGAAGAAAAGAATCAGGATCCTTCTGAGGATACAAGCTGGTTTCATCTTCCCAGCACATGGCATCCCTCCAGGGGACAGGGGGAGGAGGATTAAGGTGTTCTGAGCTGACGGAGCCGCTTTCTTGCAGGTGGGAGGGATGGGAGGACACTTGGACAAGGTGCTTTGGCCACGACCATGGTCTTCCTTCTCATCCAAGATCCCTACTGACCTCTGTGCGCATGGCCCCCGGGTCTCTACCCTCTCTAAAAGTACTTCCCCACCTTGCTTTAAAGTTTCTCTAACATTCAGCAGCCCAAAGCCAAAAGTGAGACTGGAAGGTACCAGAACTGACTTCTCTGCAAAGGTCCTGGAAAATACAGCTCTGCAATGTAAGGCTGTACCCCTACATCAGATGTGAAGGGCTCCCTGTCTCCCCAGATGCCACCAGAGCCCAGGGCTCATGTCTTCACCACTCTGGCATCCAGTCCTCCTCCTTTGACATTGAACTTCACCAAAATAAGAATATAGGGAATACAAGTGGTAGGCAAAATGTCTGGGGTCCCTAATGAAACACTTACACACTGCTGTTGATCTTTGGTTCAGCCTCATGTTAACTTCTGGTGGGCTTGGTTTTCTGGTGAGATCAGGGGCTCCCCACTGCTGCTTTTTCCGATCTTGGAGTCAGATCCCAAGACTCTCCTGAGCATTGTACCAAGGCAAAATCTCTTGGTGGATAGCTGCATTTGCAGCATTCAAAGGTCACCTTCCTAAAAATATCTCCTGTCTCCTCTCCTCTGTTCTCCCAGATGACAGCCAGACCAGAAGTGGGGTCCTGGCCAACTCCAGTCCAGGAATCAGAGGGAAATGCTCACTCTTCATCGCCTTCCGTCTCTGGCTCCAGCCTTCCAGGGACTGGTGGGGTATTGGATTGGTCATTATCATGAAGCCGCATAGGCCTGACTTGGTTAGTAGAAAACAGAGTCTTATCCGACTGACCAGAGAACTCCAGTTTTGAGGCTAAGCCCAGCTAACCCTAAAGCATTCCTTGGCTCTCCTCCGTGTGCTTATATTTTCTCAGTGTGATCTCATGAGGAGGAGTAGCTATTCCAGGATTTGGGCATCTATGCATCGTGGGGCTCAATATAATAATGGATTAAATTATTGCATTATTATAAACTATAAAATCATTTTATTGTTAACTAGAGTTTCATATTAATTACTATACAGATGGCCATTGCCTGTGGCCACCCTTCCCAAATTTCCAGCACTGAGTACCATTCCTGTTGGAAGGAATCCTTTGTCCCCTAATGGAGCAGCTTGCTGAGGCTTGAGGGCAGGGTGGCGAGGAGGTGAGATTAATGAGATCCCCCCATTCCTGGTGCTCCCTGGAAACCTGCCACTGAGCTCCTCTCTTCATGATTTCATTCAACCTTCTGGCAGCCACTTCTTTCTCTCCTCCCTGCTGGGGGCTCGGTCCTCAGTTGCTCCCTCAAAGGCTTGCCTTCATCAAAGCAATACTGTCGCCAGCATCTTTCTTTCAGAGGCCTTTTTGTTCTTCGCTTTTGATCCGGCATATGCTGGGGGGCCAGGCTTTTGTCTTTCAGCTTGTGAATAAATGCAAGCACTTAGGGAGGCGGCAACAGCCAGGGTGACTCATTCCTTGTTCTTCTCTGTCTGCGAGCTGGGGTGGGGGGCTGGGGGCCATCAGGGAGCTCAGGACCTACCGGTGGCCTCCTCGGAGCCATCAAGTCTGATGAGGAGAACACAGCTTGGGAGTCCAAAGCCCTTAGTGCCAGGTGCGGTCTTTCCAGCCATAAGGCAGTCAGGTCCACTTCCTGTCCCCACTCACTGGGTCTCAGGGATGATTAAGTCCTCTCAAGAAGACTGCAGAAAAGTGAGAGGTAGACATCAGGACTCATCCAAGCTGTGGTGGAGGGGACATCCAGCTGAGTCTCGAGGGATGAGTCAGCACTGGCCAAGTGCCAGCAGTGGGCAGGGTCATGGGAGACGTGAGCTGGGACAGGGTCATGGGAGACGTGAGCAAAAGCCCAGGGGCAAGAGAAGAGAAAGCGGGCTTTACTCAGAGACCTGCATGTTATCCGGTTTTGCTGGAGCAGGGCTGGGAGAGAAATGGAAGATGGGGCTCAAGAGGGGGTAGGCAGGGGCCAGACCCCCAAGAGTTTGCAGACCATGCTGAGAAGTTGGGAAGTGGAGCCGCGCAGATAGATTTGTTCGGCAGGCAGTGGCAAGAGTGGCTTAAAGGGGAATCTGATGGCAGAGAGCCCAGGTAGGAACGTGGGGCGTAGTTCCAGCCAGGGGCTCTTTAGTTCTGCTCCGTCGACATCTTGGACCGCAAGCTCCTTGGTCTCGGGGGCCACCCCACGCACTATAAGATGCTCAGCAGCTCCCTGGCCTCTACCCACCCAATACCAGTAGCAACCACTCAGTCATGACAATCAAAAATGTCTCTCCTAATGTGCTTTGTACCAAGACTAGAAATCTGCATTTAAACAAACACCACATCTGATATTTGAAGGTCATCGGTTTTGAAGAGCTTTAAGTGAGTGGATGGCATAGCGTAGGCAAAATCCAATGTGAATGTTAAAGCAGTTAAAACTCATTTGAATCAGATGCCCTCTCAAGACAAAGGTATCTATTGTACCGTACTATATGTCATCCATGAGTTTCGAGATAAATGGATATACCTTGTGATAGACGAGGCAATAATGTTATAAACCGAACAAAGCTTGGCTGCATCAGGTCTACCCAACATAATCAATTTTGTCTTAGAAATGATAACATACAGTTTTTGATGTGGACAATAATAACACAAGTCCATTTGGCTATTCAATCTATTCTCAATAGAAATAAAAACCATACTACTTAAAATTTTTAAAAATGCCAGGATTCCTGAGGGGCTTGGTGGGCTAAGGGTCCAATTCTTGATTTCAGCTTAGGTCGTGATCGCAGGGTTGTGAGATCAAGCTTCACATAGGGCTCTGCACTGGGCATGGAACCTGCTTAAGATTGAGAGTCTCTCTCCCTCTCCCTCTGCCCCTACCCACCTCCCTCTCTTAAAAACAAAACAAAAAAAATTATCTCCAGATGTTGCCAAGAATCACTCACCTAAGCAAACATGGCAAGATCCTGAACGGGGGTATGGGCATAGACACATGAAGATGGGCACAGACCGAAGACACATTTAAGAGTCAGGCTAGGAGGAGGGTGGCTGGCCAGATGCGTGCAGTGGGGGAAGGACTGGGGCCAGGATGGGCCCAGGTTTGAGGTGGACAAGGAGGGCATGTTGGCGGTACACCGGGACGGTGGACCCGACCTGGTGGAGAAGGTGATTAGGTAGTTGAGGCTCATTACTCTTGAAGGCACTGTGGGTCCCCGGGTGGGAGGATCTGGAGACAGCTGGCTCCATGGGGATGAGGAGAGAGCCGGGGTGAGAGACAGATCTGAACGTCTCAGTGGCTGATGAGACTACCCTCAGGAAGGGGTTCGGGGCAAGAAGAGGGCCCAAGACAGTCAGGACGGCCACTGAGAAGAAATGGTTCGAGAAGCTGATGGAAAATCAGGAGGACAGTGTGGACAGAAAGAAGACAAGAGAAGGGTGTTTTCGGAGGCGAGCCGCCACAGAGCCAAATGTCACAGAAATGTCGAGGAAGGGAAGGGCAGAAAAGTGTCCATCGGATACTTCAAAGGATTGTTTTGGGAGATGAGCTTTTGAATGGGAAAGACCAGGAAAAGGTTAAAAGCACTAGACAAACATGACATGCTATTAGCGATTATTGGGTTTCCCTCCCTAACCGGGAGCTCCCGGGCTTCGGCCGGCAGAGATCTCCCATCAGATAGCCGGCGTGTCCCCTCAGGGCTGCACCGCTGACTCTGGCTGGCCCACACCCACTCGGGGGCTTCCCGCCAGCCTGTCTCCGGTGCTCCCCACCATCTCTGCAGCAAAATGCCCGGCACCTGTCTTCCTGTGGGCTCCACTGTTTACAGGGAGAATCCCCCCACAGATTCAGGTCAATCACTCCAACAAAAAGCACTTGTCTACCGACCCGCTGCTTCCCCCCGTGGCTCCGGGAGGGCTCTGACCTTGGCGATCTCGCAGAACTGCCCGGACTTGACTTTCTATCTCTCCTGCAGTATGTCCCTAACATGATGCTCCCCAGGCTCCACTTCCTCCTTCTCTCTTTCCATACCTCATCTGTGATGTACTGTCTCCCTTCTCTACAACAATTAGAATTGCTGTTAAGCCAGAAGGAAGAACTCTTGCATTCCTTAGACATCTTAGGCCTCTGTCAGGCCATTTCTTACCGGGCACCACTCTGACCCACTCATCTCCGGCCCCACCGCAGCTCAGGGAGCCTAGAAGCATGCGTGCCTGCTCCGAAGCCGCCTTGCTGCGCGGCTCCTAAGCCACTGGGGAACGTACTGCCATCCATGCTCCTCGCCTTCCAGCCTCAGGCTCTGCCCTGAGGACAGACCGCACCCAGGAATGGTGGGGGGCAGGGTGGGGGGGCCCTTAACCCTTACCAGCGCTCACTCCATGGAGATCCTCAGGACATCCTCTGCCTCTCTTCCCCACCCTATATAAAGTCAATGTGGTCCTGGGCTTTTTGGGTCCTACACTGGCATCACTCAACCCGGAAACTAATAACTGTGTACAGCAGGTGGCCAGCAATTTAACATCGATCATCGCAGCTCAGGTGAGCAGGCACCGCCGAGCTCCGTATGGGCCAAGCAGGATGCTTAGCACGGGAAATAAAGCAAAACGTAAGACACATCCTGCGCCTCTAGGGGCCTGCATTCTAGTGGGGAGAACGCCTCCTTTTAATATGAGGGTAAGCGTGACATGTACAATGGAGGCACGGATGGGGTGCTACCGGACCATGGTGATCCACAGAACACCCACATACCCATTCTGTAGAGGGGGAAACTGAGGCTCAGGGGCTTCCAGTGCCTCGCCCAAGGTCACACGGCTCTTCAGACGTCCCCTGACCCTGCACCTCTGTGCGTGTTTCATGGGGGCTGGCTTCCCTATTGTGATGACCACAGCCTCTGTGTGGCCCCGCCCCGCAGCATCGTTACCCCCCCACACCCAGCCCCCGTGACTCTGCCCACCCTGTGGGTCTGGCACGCCCAGTGATGGACTGCCCTTGTCATACCGTCGTGCGGAATGTGCTGGGGGGCTCCCAGGGGGCTCTGCCCGGCTTCTTCCAGAGCTGCTGCTCGTGGGGTCTGTGGGGGGACTGCTCACACCTGGGGCGGCCCTGCTCCACACTAATCTGTTCCCGCCCTCGGGGTCTCCTCTTCACGGGACCTGGGGACCCCAGGCTTCACACCAGCCTCGTGCTACCTGCACATGTCTTCACCTGGGTCTGTGTCGGATGGACCCCTCTGACACCGCCGTGCCCCGATCCCCTTCCCCTCCTCCATTGGAAGTCACAAGTTTAGCCCTTCGCCCTCACACAGACGGTTAGTATTTTAGGAGCCATGGTGGAAATGCATCGAGCAAAGTCAAATCTGATTTTCTTTGGGAGGAAAATCAAATTCTCCACTTTGTGAGGCAGACAGGGAGATTAGAAGAGGGAGGACCAGAAAAATACAGCTCACCCAGGGTGGAGTGGCCGGACGAGGGGTAGGGCCGAGGGGGACGTGCCGCTGGGCAGGGTCGGGCACTCGCGGGGGAGTTCTCAGCCTTCCCGCCTCCAAGTCAACTGAGAAGCCAGTGCCTCCAAACTTAGCGTCAGCACCGAGCCGAGGAACTACTGTCCGTGACTTGTTTAACTTTAAGATCTGTCATATCTGTGGCCTTTCTCATTAGGCTGAGCCCACCAAAGAGGCAAACCCCATGTTTCCACGTAGAAGTACAGAACACTTCATTAGCTGAATGGGAAGTGAGGAAGAAGGGAGGGGGCATCTGAGCCGCGCCTTGAAGGATGAGTAGGGGTTTTGCAGGAGGAAAGTGGACAGGTGGTATTCTGAGTGCGGGAACAGCATGAGCAAAGGCCCAGAGGCACAGAACACATGGCCAGTTCAGGCACGGCGACGAGTCCAAAACAAAGTTTCACCGGGAGAAGGGAAGTGATAGAGATGGGGGAAAAGACAGGAAAGGTGGGCTGTAGATGCTCTTAAAAAGACATCCTGAGGGGGCGCCTGGGTGGCTCAGTTCTTAAGCGGCTGCCTTTGGCTCAGGTCATGACCCCAGAGTCGTGGAAACTAGCCCCGCTTTGGACTCCCTGCTCAGTGGAGAGCCTCCTCCTCCTTCTCCCTCTGCCTGCTGCTCTGCCTGCTTGTGCTCTCTGTCTCTCTCTCTGCCAAAGAAATAAATAAATCTTTAAAAAGGGAGGGGGAAGGGTACTGCGTGGCTCAGTGGGTTAAAGCCTCTGCCTCCGGCTCAGGTCATGATCTCAGGGTCCTGGGATCCAAGCCCCTGTCAGGCTCTCTGCTCAGCAGGGAGCCTGCTTCCTCCTCTCTCTCTGCGTGCCTCTCTGCCTACTTGTGATCTCTCTCTGTCAAATAAATAAATAAAACCTTAAAAAAAAAAAGAACTAAAAAAAAGGCATGTTGAGAAGTTGGGATCCATCATGAGGCCAAAATTTATCCCCAGAGACGTCCTCAAAGAAACACAAGGAAATTTCTGAGGGAAAATTCTAGAAACCATGTCAGAGATCTTTCCTAGACTTGTGATCCTCTCGAATCATTGAATGTCTGAGCTTTAAGAAACTTTAGTTGTCAGACTAGCTTCAGTGGAGCGTGAGGGTTCCCAGAAGGGCCTTAGAGACTCACCCAATCAGGCAGACATCACGGGATAGGCCTTTGACTGCTGAATCAGCCACTGTCCACTTTTGAAGGATTACCCTCAAACCCTCATCTCTCTGAACCTCAGTGATTTCATGTGTAAAACAGGAATAAAAGTACCTGTCATGACCACTAGCCCACACCTGACACACAGGATAAAGCCTTGGAGATCTTCATCAAACATACGATTCATTGACCCCAGTCAATGATCTGTGGTAAAGAGGAGTGCAGGCAAGCCACTGTTTCAGCTGTTATTAAGAACGCTGGGTATGTAAGCAGGTCTTGCTTTCCCAGCTCAGCCTTCAAAAGAAGTCTCATGGGAATTCAAGAGGGGAAATTCCTCAAGAAGAGAGACCGCTAAAACATACACCTGGATTCGATTCTGGCCTGACATGCCTTCGGAGTAGCTGAAGAGACGTCTCCAGCCCTCAGGGAGAGAAAGGTTGTGCTCCAGCTGGAAATTCACGGAGCCCACCCATCTCCTCAGCAGCCCCTCCCAGATGGCGCCTGGGTCTCCCGAGAGGACTGATGGGGAGTGACCTGCAGGGTACCCATCTGCTAGCTCACTAACTCTGAACCTTGTCCAGAAGAGGAATGAGCTATGACAGTAGGTCGTCTCGGACATGTGCACGTGTGTGAACCGGGCTGGGGGGCCTGTCTTGTGAGGATTTTAGCGGATCACGGCCCACGTGTCCAAGGTGTAGAGAGAAGGAACCCGCGTCAAGGAGACAGAAACAGGAAGCCTTACGCGGGAACCGGCCTTCCCCTGGCGGTGGCACAAGACACCTACCTCTGAGGGGTGACACGGGGGCGACGTTCTTCCCCCCACTGTCTCTGGGGGTATGTGTGGTCTTTCTCTCTAGCCTCAGTGAGGGCCTTGGTTTTGACAAAGAACCAGGCGAGACACAGAGGCTCAAAACAGAGCTTCAGCATTTCTGTTTCCATCACGTGAAGTCAGGAAGCTGTCTCCACCTCCTCTAATCACCACGGAGCCTCATGAAAGCAGTGGGATCGGCCGGCTAGTTCTTTTGCAGCTGTGTTCTAGAATAGCAGAAAACACGCAGGGACTCTTGAGGTGGAGGCAGTAGGGATGGTTTTGCCGTCTTGTTTCCAGGTTCCAAGTCTCAGGAAGCGTTTGTGCTGGGCCCCTCCCGCCCGCCTCCCCTCCTCCCTTTTGCACATTGGCCCAGGCCATTAGGTAATCCAGCCAAAATTAATTGAGCATCTACTATGTAATCAGGCACTGGTCTCGGAACTAAGAATATAAACAAATAAGATACACTCACTACTCTCAAAAAACTGAGAGTTGATAATATCACATTTGCTTTGGTTGCTCTCCAAGGGCCTTTATTTTAAAACCGTGAAAAGAAACATCCAGGAAATGCTTCGCAGTGAGGGAGAGATCTGTCAGCCTCAACTGCCTAATGATCACAGCACATGAGTCAGGAGGCCAGGGAGGACTGGTTTTTTGGGAATCGTCACTCCTTCATTCCACAGTGGGATAAAATAGGGTCTGTCTCCTCCCTTCTTTGCTTAACCATCTCTGGCTCTCTCTCCGTAGTCCCGATCCCCACCAAAGCAGTGTTCTCTGGCTCAGCCCTGTTCCCTTTACCTTCCATTTCATTCCAAAGATATAGCAGAGCCCTCTTCGGGCGCCTGGGTGGGGCAGTCAGTTAAACATCCTTCTCTTGGTTTCAGCTCAGGTCATGATCTCCAGGTTGTGAGATCGAGCACTGGGTTGGGCTCCACCCTCCGTGTGGGGTCGGCTTGGGATTCTCTCTCTTTCTCCCCCTGCCTCTCCTGTTCAGCCTTGCTCTCTCTCTCCCTCTCTCTCTGAAATAAATAAATCAATCTTGATAAATAAGTGAAGAAATAAATAGGAGGGCTCCCGAGGTCTTAGTCAGGAAGTCCCGCCGTGCTCCCTGAGCACCACCACGGACCCGTGCCACAGGCTCTGAGCCGGATGCCTGGGGCAGAGACGACAAAGCCACAGTCATTCCCTGCCCGTGAGGACGTCAGCCAACTGAAGGCGTCCTCCGTGTCCCATGTTTCACATGCAGCCAGTGAAAGGTGTGACAGCATCTTGTCATCATCCTTCCTTCAGGGCTCAGGCCCCCCCACCAGACGCTTTGGCTCATCACCCCAGCTTCTCCCAGCATGAGCCTCAGGTCGCCATCTTGCCGTCACCTTGAGGAGCAGTCCCTTTCCCTGTTACCAGAGAATCTATTGTGCCCCATGCTTGCCCTGCGCTGGGCACCTGACAGGAATTATTTGTTCCCCCAGCACTCCTTAAGGAAGGTACTGTCAACATCCCTCAGTGTGCCTGAGGCAGAGTCAAATCAGGGACACTCCCGCAGTCCTGTGTGTGCCAGGATGTGAGACTAAGTCGTCTAAGACTTCGTCTCTCCAACCACCGTGCTACTCCTCATTCAGTCGGGCTTCCTGCCAGAGCTGTTCTCGTTTCACGGCCCCGCCCTTCCCAGCTCAGCTAGTGCCCAATTCCCTTGTTTCTTAGGAATCCCATTTCTCTTTCCTCTGTTGGGCATGGGACCCTCTCCTAGAGCTGCTTCCAGTCTCTGTCCTCCTCAGGGGTCAGACCAGACGCCCCCACACTCCTCTGCCTTCTCCTAGCTGCTCCTTCTCTCCTGGTCCCCTCTCTGCCCCCTCCCCATTTTTCCAAGCACCTTCCTCGACCTCAGCCCTCCAGTGTCATCTCCGTATCTAGCAGGCCTGGCCGCAAGCCAGCCCCTTCCTCCCTGATTCAGGTGATCATGCCTGGTTTGCCTAGAACAGTTCTGGCTTGTGCTTATCATCCTGACCTACTCACTGATACTTCCCCATTCATTCCCAAAAGTGTCTCTGCTTACATGACCAGTGTCTTCACGCAGGCTGGACAGGAGAAGGAACATGAATCTAAACCCCTTGGATCTAAATTGAAAATAACTTTCAGGTCATCCCCACATTTTATTCACCTAATGTGCTTATCTCCTGATATGCATCCTGAAATCTAGCATATTTCCTTGGAGTCTGATTTTTAACTGCTATGGTAATATCCTTCTTGGGGGGATTAGGGGCCTCGGGGGCATGGAGAACTCGGTTTTGTCAGGGAGCCCCTGACGGTATCAAGATCTTGATGTCAAGATCAAGATCTATGTCAAGATATCGCTCCATCTTGCAGCCGTGCCCCCTTCTGCACGCAGACAGCACTGCGCCGGGCGCTGGGCGAGGCAAGACTCCAGAGTCAACACTGAGTTTAAATCCATCCCCTCTGCGGATAGTCCCCGGGCACCTATTAGGTGCCTGCTCTTGGGCACCTGCGACTCTGAGCACAAGGGACACCGTCGTGGCCAAAACACATAGAGCGGAGAGCAAGATCCACAAATAAATATGTGATGCCAGGTGATGAATGGTAAGATCAAGAAAGAAAAATAAGACAAAGTAAAAGAAACGACAGGCAGGAAAGAAGTAGCAAGGACCAAGGTCCTGAGAAGAGAGCCTGCTTGATGTGTTTGAGACCGCGAGAAGGTTAGCACAGTTGAAGCAAAGTAAAGAGGAGACGCATGAGCTGAGATCAGAGAGGGAAGAGGGCTGAACACTGACCCTGAGCCATGAAAGGGTCTGAGCAGAGGAGGAACAAGGCTCTGTTGACCCCATGCAAGGATGGCTTTGGCTGCTGAGCCCAGGAGACTGTAGGGACAAGAATAGAAGCAGGTCACCTCTTAGGAGCTGGTGTTCCTAGTCCCAGGTGCAAGATGCTGCTGCCAGGGACCAGGGAGGCAGCAGAAGGGATGGTGGGGAAATAGTCGTTTTCTGGATAAAAGAGGAGTGGGAAGCATTAGAGAGATCCAGCAAGGATGACCTGTAAGGTTGTAGCTGAGCGACAGGGGAGACAAAGTTGTCATCAACTGAGATGGGGTCGGGTAGATGGCAGGGTGTAGAAGGGGTGGGCTGGGAAGCAGGAGGTGGTTTTGGCTGGTTTATATTTTAGATGCCCATGTGACATCCGGAGGGAAATGTCAAGCAAGGGGAGAGTCTTCCGCATGCGGATAGGGCTGAAAGCCAGAGCTGAATGAGCTCATGGAGGGAGTGCCTTTGGACAACTCACAGAAGCTCTAAGGTCCTCCAGCATTTGGCAGTGGTGGCCATCGGGAAGAATCAACACTCCTGTAAGATTGGAATGGACCCAAAAGAGATCGCTCTCCCAAAAGAGATCGCTCTCCCAAAAGAGATTGCTCTCCCAGAGGCTAAAAAAAGAAAAGCATTCAAATGAGAAGAGCTCATCACCGTGTCAACCCAAGAGTTGACCATTGGATCCCGCAATAACCTTGAAAGGAATTGTCTTCGTGGAGTGCCGGGAGCAAAATCCGAGTGAGTGGGTTCAAGAGAGAATGGGTGAAGGGGAATTTGAGGCAGCAAGAGACAGCGCTTTTGAATTCTATAAAAGAGAACACAGAGAACAAGCTATAGCGGGAGGGAAACCAGGTTCAATGGAGGGGTCTCCATTTTTAAAATTTCGATATTACAGCATTTTTCTAAGAAGTTGGTTGAACAGAGAAGGGGAAATGACAGCACTCAAGGGAGAGGAGACATCTATTCGGATCATTGTCCTTGGGTGGGAGAGAGGGACTGGCTTTAGCACCAAAGTAGAGGGAGAGTTTCTCGAGGGTGGAATGGGTGATGTCCCTCTGGGAGCTACCAGCTGGGGCGGGGGGCTGGGTGGTGTTTCCAGAACCCACAAGCTCTGTGAGAGCCCCTGGTGAACGTGGCGAATCACTTATTGTCTGATTATCAGCTTCCTTGTCTTAAGTATCAGCTCACCATGCTAACCTCTGATGATCGTTGGGAAGAATAAATATGTACAGAGCACAGTGCTGATCCCATTGTGGGGTTAAGTAAAAGCCAGGTTCCTTCTGCCTGCCTTCCCCTGACTCGCCCTCCAGCATGTCTCTGGGGACCTCTGAGTCATCCTGAGACCCTGGATGGCCCTTCGGCTTCCAGTGCTGCTTAGGGAACCAGTGATGCTGAAAGCAGGAGCGCCATGCGCTGATATTCCCCCCAAACATCCCTTCCCTGCGTTTCCCTCAGCAGATTCGTACCTGCGAGTTTGAGGCATTATTCTTCTATGGATATTTTTTCATTTCTGGGCAGTCAGGTTCTGTAACCCTCACCTGCTTGTGGCTAAAATCTTCAAAGAGCTACTGCCCACTAAGGGGAGCCCAGCCAGGAAGCGCTGCCCTTTCCCCTCCACCTGCCCGCCCCCCAGGGCCATCGTGCAGGACAGATGGATGTCCAGCTGGAAGTCCAGACCAGCCTGGACTCAGGCAGCATTAATGGAAGCAAGGTCCAGACCCAGGATGCTCCCCTTCTTTTAGCCTAAGCTCTGCAGGGCTCCCTAGCCCAGGCAGGAGCTCCATGAATCCTTGACCCAGAAAGATTGGGCTACTGGGCTCTTATCACGAGGAAAGGGTCATTTCAACTCCCATCCATGAACTTCCCCCCCCCAAAAATGTAAAGTTCTGTCAAAACAGGTTAGCATATTAGCAATCATGGTTCACTATCATCTGTATTTGTTCCATTTGAGGCGCTTATGATGGTTAGCCACATTAATTATTTCACTGCTGAAGTCCCTTCTAATTTCTGAACACTGTTATTTCTAAGAAAGATGGATATTAAATATGCCACACATCAGCACAGGGTGGCATTGCAGCATACTATTAAGTCCGGATGCTGAGGCTCAGTGGAAAATGACTTTGCTATTTGTAATCACAATAAAGTGTTTTACGAGGAGCAACATTGACGGAAACTGATTTCTTGGTTGCACAGTTACCCTGAAGGGACCACGAGAGGCAGGGGCCAGAGGCTGGGGTGGGCAGGCAACCCGAGGGCCGAGGTGAGCGGGGATGGAGGGGAAGGTGGCTGGAGCAGTGATTCCCAAGTCTGACCACATCGCAGACCCGTCCGAGGGAAATTTTTAAAGGGACCAGGTTCCAGAGTGAACTCCCAGAGACTCCGGTTCGGTAGGTCGAGGGTGAAGGGTGGCCAACGATTAGAACATTCCGTCACCTGTGGTTCACAGAGCTTCTGGAGCCCCTGTAAGAGAATTTACTGATGGGCGGAGAACAGGTGTATCGCAGAGCACAGTGACCCCTTCCAGAGTGCTTTACATTACAAACCACGTTCACACATCCCTTGTTTCCCTGGGCAGCATGACAGCCTGCGAAGGGAGCTTTTCTTATTACCATTAACAGGACAAAATAAGGCATGTCTCCTCTTCCTCCTAACTCCCACCCCCACCCCACAAAAAGACACCATTTAGTTAAACAACTAAAAACACCAAGAGGACGGTCTTGAAGGTGATGTCCAACATGGAGAGCCACAGAGAGCAAAGAAAATCCTTGTTAAAAGCAACAGTTGAGACTCCCATCTGACGGGGCTTTAGTAAGATTATAGGCTTCTTTGAAATCCCTTCCTGCTCAAGCATATATTCATCCTCTCGCTTGCTCATTCATTTATTAAAAATATACTGCACAGCAAGGATGCCGGCACTGGGCCAGCAAAATGGAATGAAACAGACACACCCTTGCCCCTTGAAGGAGACAGAACCAAAGGAGACAGACAAGTCCCTGAGTCCAGGTTGAGATGAGGAAACAAAGCAGACACTGATTGAGAATTAACAAGTAAATCCCATTTAGAGGGAGTCCAGGATAAAGTAAAAATCAGCTGATATGAACCAGCTTTCTCAGCCGGTGCCCTCCGTGATCACCAAACTCATCCCTCCACAAAGGCAAGCAAGCAAATAATTTCTTTGCCTGACTTGGCTATTTCTTACATCAACTGGGTTCCTATTTCTGCTGGGAAGATAGCTCCCCCTGGTGGTTGGAGGCCTAAAGCGTTACGTGCTACAGGGCAGTCAGTATAGGAATGAGAATGTCTCCGGTGCTTTGGGCCAGAGCCCAGAGTTCCAGAAAAACAGGAGCTAGGCTGTTCCCCTGGGATGGGGACAATCTTGAATCACCCTAAACTTCCTTTATTCCTGAGTTTGAGTCCCAACCTTCCTACTTCCTACTCCCTCAGTGTGGTGATTTGGGGCAAAGTTAAATTCTCCCGTTCGTCACCTGTAAAAAAGAGAATGATAGCACCAATGTTGGGGTGTCGGGGTACGGATTAAATAAGATAATGAAATGACACCTCGCTGCATGTGTGGCACTGAGCAGATCCATAGATGTCAGCTGCTTCGTTCTTCTTAGCTTGAGATTTTCTAAATCTTTCTTCAGCTCCTTCCCTTTCCCTTTTCTCTCCTTCAGACTTATTCCCAAATTTTCATCCTGTCCTTTTTTTCCCTCTTTCCTTGCTCCCTCCTCTGTGTTCCTCCTTCTCTCCCTCCCTTTCTCCATCTCCTTTCCGCTTTCTGCTTCTTTCCTGTCACCTCCCATCCCTGCACCCATGCCCTCCCCTCTCCCCTCCCCCCCACCCCATCTTCCTCGCTCTTCATGCTGACCTCTTGCCCAGACACCTAAGAACTAACACCGGGCCTGTTGAGGGTCTGGCTGAAGATAAATTGCATCCCAGTGCTGAAGCAGAGAGAAGTCATTTTTCTGTTAGTCAACAACACGGCAGATTGCTCTTGTGTTCTTCCAAAGGGCACCAAGAGCTTTTCTGTGCACTCCACACAGCAACGCTAGTCCCTCCAGCACCGTGTTCCTCTTCAGTGGGGTCCGAACACACTCCGTATCCCCTCTCACTCTTCCAAAGGCTCTCTGACGGCCACTGCTCTGTCTTCTTCCTCCTCTCCTCCCTGTGCCCACCTGCTCTTTCCCTTTTTCTCACCGCGTCTCTCTTTTGCACCATTTCACGTGCTCCCTGTCCCTTTCCTCCTGTTTTTTTATTTACGAAATGGCCCGCGTTCCCCTCTATTCCCACACTGCCTTTGCTCAGGCGGCCTGCCATAGCTCTTCCCTGTCACTATAAAAGCTTTTTCATCTCCATTTGGAGCCATTTGCCCTGATCATTTCTCTCTTCAAGATCGCTCTGATGAGCCCATGTGGTCTTTAGCTGTCAACAATTCCCAGGAAAGGAGAGCACTTACTTAAAACTCGTATTTTAATTTGGGGGACCCGTCAGGGGCTGGCCAGCGCAGCGTGGGAGCCCTAGCAACTTCCCCAAGCTGGCCAAACGTGTACTGAGACCTTCGGGAAGGAAACTGAAAAACACAGAATGGCTGCGTTTCTTTCCAAGACAGACGGATGGAGAAAGTAAGCCAAGACTGCATCTCTCAAGTGATTCTTTCTCTGCGCAGTTTCCTTTAAGGAGGAAGGAAACAGAATTATCAGATGACAAAACAGAAACTCTATCAGCTGTCTGGACATTTTTTCCTGGCCTGGAAGGGCAGTAGCCTTACACATGGAGAAGCTGCTTGGAGTGATGAGTCCCCAGCAATGCAATCACACAGAAAAACTGTATTGAATTTAAAAAAAAAAAAAAAAAAAAAAAAAAAAAAGTTTTGAATTAAAAAAAAAAAAAGTTAAGCCCAGTTCTTCATCCTGTGGCTTACTTGAGACCTAGGGGAGGAAAAAAAAAATCAAACAAATAAAACTCTGCTAATTATCCAGAAGGCCTCCTTTCTCTACCGTGGGACTTGGTTCATATGCCTTCCCACACACCTTGGGGCAGCTAAGGGACCTCTCGCCATCTCATTGGGGTCCCTCTCGAAGCAGATGTTGAAACAAGGATTCAAATGCACATAGTTTGTTTGGGGAGCGACCCCAGGAAACACAGATCAGGGGTGGTGAGCGAGAAAGGGAAGGAAAGGAGCCAGCGGAGGGTTCGCTCTGTGGCCCCATGCAGAGTCGTAAGTGTCCTCACAGGCATCTTGTGCCTGGAGAGCTGAGTGGAAGGGGGCGGTGGGCTGCACGCCAGCCACATCAGGGCTTGGCCTCTGCTCTAGGCCAGAGGCGCAGCAAGCTCTTTCTTACTATAAAGGGCCAGAGTGCGAATGTTTTAGACTTTGTCACCAGAGGCTCTTTGTTTCAATTTCAGTTGACCTTTGAACAACACAGGGTTGAACCACGTCGGTCCATGTATACAAGGATTACGGTTCTGTAAGTGTGTTATCTCTTCCTTATGATTTTCTTAATCACATTTTCTTTTCTCTAGCTGACTCTATTGTAAGAACAGAGTATAGTATATAACATACAAAATATGGGTAACCCATTCTTTATGTTATGAGTAAGGCTCTGGTCCACCGTAGGTTATTAGTAGCTAAGTTTGGGGAGAATCAAAAGTTATACTTGGAGTTCTGATGACATGGTGGGGCTCAGCACCCCTGAACCTAACATTGTTCGTGGGTCTGCCGTACTTACTTCTGCCCCTGCAGGAAGGTAAGGCAAGGAAGGTGCGTGGCGTGCAAGACCAGGGCTGGAGCTAGGCTAAGGGAAGTCCTCATGACATCGGGCACCCTGGACACCTCCCGTCCCTGACACTAGTCCTGGCTTGAGAGTGTGGAACAGAAGCCATGCCCAGTGTGCATCTGGACACATAAGTCTGTGTTCCAGTCAAAGTCATTGACCAAATAGGCAGACAACCCTATTGGCTGAGAGGCCATGGTTGGCCCACCCTGGCTCTAGCCAGACGGGCCATTAAGGTCCTTCAAGCACCATGCTCCCTCCTGCCTGCCCTTTCCTTGTGCTGCTTCCTGACCCCCCGGCCACCTCACCTCAAGGAAGCCTCCCCCGCGCCCTGGGCCGGAGCCCATCCTTGGCTAATGGGCCCTCACATACTTCTACTGCCCTTCAGAACACTTCTCACAGTGGTAAATGCATAATTAATTGTGTAATCAGTTGTCTAATATCTGTCTCCCTAGAATGTGAGCCCCTTCAGTTCCCAAGGCTTGTTAAGTCCACGTCCTCACCCATCTGGAGCCTCTCCTGTCCCCGCTGCCTCTGCCAAGCCGTGCCTGGGGCCAGGCCTTCTGCGTTTCGCCCCAGGTCTCTGCAGAGCTTCCTGCCTAAGCCCTAGATGTGTCGCTCGTCTGCTTGAAAGCACCCAGTGCTCCCCTGTGCCTTGCGAGAGCATCCAGATTGTAGGAATCCTCCAGCCCTCATACCTCTGCCAACCTCAACCAACTCCCCTTGCGGCCGCCGTGCTGGTCTGCCAGTCATCCCTGACCTCCGCCATGAGAATGCCTTCTTTCTTGTGCTTCCTAACATCTATGCAGGCACTGGGCCTCCCTAGAGACCTTTAGTCCTCACACACCCCAGCCTTTGTTAGCTCCCGGCCCCTCCACAGCCCCCTGTGCTTCCCCGATTTTGTGTTTCTTGCACTGCATTACAGATGACTGTTTATCAGACTGAACTCCCGGAGGCCGGGAGCCAGGAACCTAGTACCCACGATCAGCCCCTAGCACCAGGCCAGAGTTTAGGAGGCCGGCAGCAAGTGTCTGGTGAATGACCAAAAAGCCTCAGAATACCGACACTGTGGTTTCTCTCCAGATGAATGGCAGGGCTATTTGAGTAGCCTCTGGACCACCTGTTAGTTTGTGGGAGGAACAAGGATGGAAAAAAGGGGCCTTGGCTGAAAAGCAGCATTCTCTCCATCTGCTTCCTTTCTCTACTATTTTGGGGGGTGGGGTGGGCAGCTCGTTGTTTGTCACCAACCTCAGAAAGCCACAGTCCCAGACTTGAAGACAGCCTCCTCTCCTCCCACAAGCCCCACACAATGACTGGATTGGAGAGATGGTTCCTGATGTCCAGGGGACAGGCCATCATGTCCGGGCCTCACCAGCGCCCTGGCTCCTGGCGTGGGGATCCCAGCACTAGGAGAATAAAGATTGCAACCACAGGCCTCCGTTTTACCTTCCCCCACATCCCTAGGAAACAGAGGGGACAGGGGTGCATTGGACTGCGATCCATGGGCTGGAGAGAGACTCGCGGGCTTGAAGAGGTCCTGGCCTCTGCTGTCATAAGAACAGGCAGGCGGTGGGGCACCTGGGTGGCTCAGTTGGTTGGACAACTGCCTTGGGCTCAGGTCATGATCCCGGAGATCCGGGATCGAGCCCCACATCGGGCTCCCTGCTCGGCAGGAGGCCTGCTTCTCCCTCTCTCACTCCCCCTGCTTGTGTTCCCTCTCTGGCTGTGTTTCTCTCTGTTAAATAAATAAAATCTTTAAAAAAAAAGAACAGGCAGGCGGAGGGGACTCAGAGGGACTCGTCCCCCTCAGCCCTTTCCTCACTCAGAAAGGACCCCTTTCCATTCCAAAGGAACGGCTTTGGTACGGACCGCCCTGGCCCCACAGTGTACACACACACACTCTCACGTACACACTCCTCCCCACACCCCCTTATCTGTAACATACATTTCCTCCTCCAGGCTCCCAGCAGCCAGCTGTACTGTCACTTTTATGATTGCAGATAATTCACATTCAAACAAACTCTGACTCACCAGAGACACAGAAAGAAAATGCTCCTGAGAGCAGGAACACTGTTGCTCACTGTTTGCTTTCCCCTTGCCGAGCATCTTTCATATCCAAAAAGGAGCATTGGGATGGAGGTTTGGCTGGCGACAGCGAAAGCCAGGGACTACAGCACTAAGGAGCAGTAGGTCGGTGCCACTAGGGGGTACCCTTCCTGGACCCCAAGGGAGGCATTTCCAGTGGACTGTTAGCTCTCTCCCGTCTCTGGAATATCACGGTCTTAGACATGTCTTCGCTTTCTACGATGAAGCCCTCCATGGCTGGTCATGTGGCAGAATCATCTGGAGAGATGGGCCAGGTGGGAGGGCGGCTCTATGGCTTAGAGAAGGGCTGGCCTTTGCCTTCAAAGCATCACGAGCCAACGCAGAATATACTAGAAACCCCCACCTTACTAAATCGGACCTCTTAGCCCATCCCCACTAAATCTGAATTTCTGTAGGACTAGGGACAGGAGTAAAGTCTTTCTTTTGTTTTTATCCTTACAGCAAACACAATACTAGTTTTTGTTAACTATGTGGGAACCCCTGATTTAATAAGTTAGTTCAAGAATTCTCTTTAAGGGGCGGCGCCTGGGTGGCTCAGTTGGTTGAGCGACTGCCTTCGGCTCAGGTCATGATCCCGGAGACCCGGGATCGAGCCCCACATCGGGCTGCCTGGTCGGCGGGAAGCCTGCTTCTCCCTCTCTCACTCCCCCTGCTTGTGTTCCCTCTCTGGCTGTGTTTCTCTCTGTCAAATAAATAAAATCTTAAAAAAAAAAAAAAAAGAATTCTCCTTAAATTCAGGGGCTACTTGCTCGTGCATCAGGCAGGATGGAGACCATTCTGCAGTGACTTCACCCCTCACTACCCACTGGTGAAAAGATGAGCAGGGTCTTTCTTCTAAGGATGTTAAAGCACTTCTCACGATCTTGGGGTTCACATTTGAAACCTGAATGCGAGAAACCTGTGTGTGTGACCATTAAATGATTCATTTGACTAGTGCAGATTCCTCTCTTGAGGAAAGGTGAACTTGACCACCTGCTCACTGTTGTCAGCTGTGCAGAGGCGTCGTCCCGAGGAGGGGGCACCTGGCGCCCAGGGCTCCCACGCCCATTCCCCCACGTGACTCTTCCCTGCGGAGTTCTCTCCGCCTCGCACCCTGCTCATTGCCAAGAGACATAGCAGGTTGAGACTGTTGTCATGCATTAATTAAAGCCTCGTTAATTATTAAAATGGTATTTAGTGAGGTTTAACAACTCCGAAATAAGATTTCATGTTTGTGCCAGTTGTTGAACTTCGGTAATTCTGTTCTTAATAATCGATTGTGATCTCTTTGACTTGGAATCACTTTTCTTATTAAACCCAAACCAAATCTTTGTAGGAGACACTTAATTATAAGTGAGACTAATTTGCTTCCCCTCAGGGCACCAGGGGCTCTTAAGTCCACACTAAGATGAGGGAATCCAGTGTCTGAGGACAGAGAAGGGCGCCGTCCCTGGGAGATAGGAAAGGCGATGTGCAGAAATTGTCCCCCAAGCTCCCGTCTGCATACACGTAAACTGGAGATCTAAGGACGGCGTCCTCATCTCCTTCGAATGTCTGCCTGCCGTGCATATTGTGAATGATATCAAGCTGTCTCAGGAAGTTAGGGCTGGCTCCCCATTCGGGTACTTTGGGGACCATGCTGACTATAAAGACGAGAGGGAGGTGGGTCCATGTCTTGGTGGAAAGAACAGTGAGCTCTTCCTCCTTTCCTCAACTCTGGGAAGTCCTGTGTTTCTGCACCGTGAACTTGGTGGGCATATCCTCCCGGACAAGGCACTTCTTCCAAAGCCCATGCAATGGCCAGGGCTCTGCTGCCTCTGGACAGGTCTGGGGGCCGCCCATGCTGGCCTTCCAGCTGGGGAATGCAGCAGGGCACAGCAGAATGAGCACAGGCTCTCCGGGGAGGAGCATGGGCTTCAGACCCCACAGCTGGTGCTCGCTGTCTGTGTCTCTTGGGGATATCACTATCGCTGTGAGCTTTGAAATGGCTGCAGCACTTACTTTTTTGCAGGATACTTGTGAGGATTAAATGTAATGATTGTGGAATGCTCAGACAGTCGTGTGGTGCTCAGCGTATAGAAGATGCTCCGTAGAGCTACCTCCTATCATCAACCTCTCCCCTCGTGCGCCATCGCCCCACTTTCCCCTTTCTTCAGCCAGGACTTGCTTGGTCTCCTGTATTCGTTTGAAATTTCTTCTCTCACAGTTCTAGAGGCTAGAAGTCTGAGGTTAGTTTCTGCTGGGGCTTCCCTCCTTGGCTTGAAGATGGCCATCTTTCCCCTGTGTCTTCAAACGGTCTTCCCTCTGTATGCATCTGTGTCCTCGTCTTAATAAGGCCACTAATGGGATTGGGTTCAAACCCTCCCTGATGGCCTCATTTTAACATAATCACCTCTTTAAAGACTTTGTCTCCAAATACAGCCACGTTCTTTTTTTTTTTTTTTAAGATTTTTTTATTTATTTGACAGAGAGAAACACAGCCAGAGAGGGAACACAAGCAGGGGGAGTGAGAGAGGGAGAAGCAGGCTTCCCCGCCGAGCAGAGAGCCCGATGTGGGACTCGATCCCCGGTCTCCGGGATCATGACCTGAGCCGAAGGCAGTCGCTTAACCAACTGAGCCACCCAGGCACCCCTACAGCCACGTTCTGAGGCACGAGAGGTTAGGACTGTGACGCCTCAACCCTGGGGAACACAAGTCAGCCCACGACAACTCCTCCGGCCACACAACCACTGGCTGGACTTTACCCACTTACGGGGGAACTCTGCCTTCTCTGCTTGATGCCCTTCTGCCGCGTGGTCTCCTCCTCCATCCCCTACTCTTCCTAGAGAAGAGATAGCCCTTATCGGAGCCAAGTTCCACTTGGGATACAGTACTGATAAGGTCAAATAGTCAAATCAGAGCCATATTATGGGGAGAGTTCTGGATGCTGGGAACAGACATGAAATTACTCTAAAAACCTCTTGATCCTTTTGCTTAAGGAGAATAAAACACATTTCACAAGGTTGCTGACAGTATTAAATAAGCAAAGAGTGTAACAGTGCCCAGGACAATGTAGACATCCAAACACTGCTGTCTTTCTCTCTTAACCGGGGAGGGGGGGGTAGGCAGGATACAGTGTTAAAGAAAGAAAGATCCATCTGGCCATGATGACATAGGCTGTACTGGGGTGGGGGGCTGAGACTACTGGATTAACAGGGATCAGGGCAATCACAGTGGGATAAAAAAGAAGAAACGTTCAAGAGACACCCAAAGGAGAAACAATGAATATAAGGGCAGTTTGGATAGAAGGAAGGGAGAATGAAAAAGAAAGGGAGAGATCATAGTTGATCCCACGGTCTCAGACCTGGCTTAATGAGAATGGTACCACTTACAGAAAGTTGGAGAGTGGCGGGAGGGGGTGCCATGTAGGGCATGCTGAAGGTGAGGGTAAGGTCTTGTAGGCAGTGGAGAAATGGGGGAGAAGGTCTGGAGCCATCAGCTGAGATTGCCTCTCTTGGCTCATCTGCTCCAGGGGCCTCTTGTGGACATTGAACCTCATGCCTTCCCAACCAGAGGAGGCCCCAGCTGGGAACTTCAGCTTTTTAATTAAGCTCTTGTTACTGATGGTGATGTCTTGGGTCTTGTGTGCCCTGGGCCAGGGTTTGAGACCTGAGATCAAGGACTCCATTTCCAGTCCTCCCCTCCAGTGATTCCCTTTCCAAAGAAAATAGGGTCTTCACAGCTGAATTACAGTTCAGATTTCCCATTTTCCAAGAGGAAAACAAATAGAATTCCTAAGCAGGAATGCTTTTCTAGCTAAATGCCCTTGGTGAGTAGGACATTGCTATTCTAATGTTGTTTATTTCAGACTTTGCAGGCCTTCTCAGATGTTTGACTTCACATACTCATTTTGCCTGCTTTAGTGGCAATTTAACACTGTAAACTGTTGGGAAGAAAAGGGAAGTAGCACAGGCAGATGAGTTTTCAGGCGACACGGATATTTTTCTGACTCCCTGGCCAGGGATTTCCTTCACCTGTGAAAAGTCGGCAGAAGAGCAAGACAGTTTATTTCTTGATCATTAATGACACACGGTTCCTTAAGACCTGTGGCAATCATCCCCTTATTCAGGAGCACCTACAAGAGGCCTGCCCATCACCTAGCTGACTTCCCACTTACCCGACCAAGCCACCCCATGCAATATTGCAGGTGAGTGAACAGGCAAGAGAATGAATGAGTATGGATGGCCCATGAAAAGAGAACTATCTCCCCAGAGGAGGCAAGGAGACGGTGGTTTGGGCTCCGGTTTGGAAGGGCTCCAGGAAAGCAAGAGGAGCCAATCACAGCGACCAAGAGGAAGAGCTTCAGGCAACGACTGAAAGGCATTTCTCTACTCAGGGAGAAATGATCCAGGGAAGGGAAACTTTCGAAAGTGCTGTAAGGAGTCTATGGAAGAAAGGAATGCGTTAGAATAGGATGAAATGGAAGCTTTATATCTGGGGCTGGCCACAAAGGCCGAGTATCCCGGACACTGGCTCCAAGAGTGAACGGCGGTCCCGGAGGACACAGAGGCTGGGGAGCTGAGAAGCTGGTGCAAGGTATTGGCCGCCAATAGAGAGATCAAGGGAACAAAACAGAGGCCCGGAAACAGACTCACATGTCCGAGTGGGGAGAAAGCCTATGAGAAAAGAGTACAGCAAAGCCATGGGAAGGAAGATCAATGAATGCTCTTGGGCAACTAACTAGATAAAGGGAAGAAAAAGAATTAAATAAGATCCCTTTCTCACTCCTTATACCAAAACAAATTCCACCTGGATGAAAGACATAAATAAAACCACGAAACGAGAGAGAGAGAGAGAGAGAGAGAGAAAATGTATCACATGTGTGTGTGTGTGTGTGTGTGTGTCTGTGTGTGTTTGTATACAAAGTCAGAGGCTAAAAGATCATCTGTGAAAACAGTATCTGTAACAGTAATGATGAAGGACTGATTTCTTTCATTTTATTATGTGAGAGTTCTTAAAATTCAGTAAAGGAAAAAGTTCTTAAGAGCCAGTAGAGAAAAGCATATTCACCAAAAAAAAAAAAAAAAAGCTAATAAACATATCAAAAGGCATACCACTTCAGTCAACATTGAAGAAAAGAAAACTAAAACACGGTTGATTTTTTTTTTGATCTGTCAGACAAGAAAAGATTAAAAATCTGATTATGTCCCCATATCCTTGTGGACAAGAGCATAGAGAACCTGGCACCTTCTTACATTGTTGGTGGAAATAAAAAAAGGTAGGGCCCCTTTGGAGGATGACTTGGCAATATCTTTTTAAATTTTAAATTTACACATCATTGAATAAGAATTTTATTTTTAGGGACACCTGGGTGGCTCAGTCGGTTAAGCCAGTGTCTTCGGCTCAGGTCATGATCCTAAAGTCCTGGGATCGAGTCCCACATCAGGCTCCCAGCTCAGCGGGGAGCCTGCTTCTCCCTCTGTCTGCTGCTCCCTCTGCTTGTGCTCGCTTGCTCTTTCTATCTCCGACAAATAAATAAGTAAAATCTTAAAAAAAAAAAAAAAAAAAAGAATTTTCTTTTTAGAAATTTAGCCTAGCGATAGCTATTGGTAGTGTACACAGATACACACGAATTGAATGGTCATGACTCTGTCCCTGCAAGGTTGGAAATACAACATAAAAGCCCTTTCTTGGGCGCTTGGGTGGCTCAGTGGGTTAAAGCCTCTGCCTTCCGCTCAGGTCATGATCTCAGGGTCCTGGGATCGAGGCCCGTGTCCGGCTCTCTTCTCAACGGGGAGCCTGTTTCTCCGCTCTCTCTGCCTGCCTCTCTGCCTGCTTGTGATCTTGCTCTATGTTAAATAAATTTTTTTTTTTTAAAAAAGCCCTTTCTTACGACATGAGTTTTATGTCATTATGATACGGCTATTCAGTGGGTTAGTAGGCAGTTATTGAAATGAATGAAGTCAGTTGATGTGTTTCAGTTTTCTATGTCTGTGTAACAAGCCACCCCCAAACATAGTTGCGTAAAACAAAAGCTACTCTTTGCTATCTTTCGTGGTTCCGTGGCACGTCTGGCTTCTGTCCAGTGGTTCATTTGCTGTCTGGTGTCACCTGGGACGCTGCCATCATCTGAAGGCCCGAATGGGCTGGAAGGCCCACAGGGATCACGCACGTGGCTGGCCGTTGGTACTCCCGGCGACTCAGGCTCACTTGTGCTGTTGGCCGATTGCCTCGGTTCTCCTCCTTGGGTCTCCGTGTGATGTGGGTTTCCCACGGCATGGCAGCCCGATTCCAAGAGGAAGTGCTAGAAGCACCCAAAAGCAGGAACAGCAGATCTCTTACTGCCGTGTCTCAGAAGTGACACAACATCGCTTTCTCTGCCTTCTGTGGAGGACGTGGCAAAATCTTTGGGGCCAACTGTAATCCTCAGTGGTGTATTTTCCACTTATCCACATACACGCGGATCCATCCATCTACCCTGCCCTATCCATCTAGTCACCTACCTGCAGATACGTAGACGTATGTAAAATTTCTAGACCAATGCACAGGAAACTGGTGATAATTTTGGCATCCGTGGAAAGGACCGACCTCTTTGTACTGTTGTATTCTTCCTATGAACATGTATATTTTTGGATTAAAACAAAAACAACAACTTTTTTTAAAAAATCAAACCCATTTATTGACCCAAAGCAAACTATGTCCAGTGGCTAAGCTATCAATTTACTACCCACTTAGGAAGTTTGGCCCCCAAATTTCTCTGATTCTGATGGTGCAGCTTTATCTTCCAAGGAGATGGGTGTTGTTTATAGAGGCAGAAACCCGGCTGGTCACAGAGGATGGAGACTTTCGTCCAAGCGATGTGGTTTGAGGAAGAGAATATTGTTTCCCTGTGGGTGATGGCCTATTGTGAACCCCAGGTGCCTTCTTTCTGAGGGATCCCTGGCTTGTTTTGTCACCAATTTTAATGTGGTTTCTGGGGTAAGCTTTGGGACTGGTCAGGTGATGGGGCCAAATGCGCCTCGCTAACGCTGACATCCAGACGGTCATGGAAGCGCACGGCTCAGAAAGGACTCTGACTTCCCTTCTTTCCCCAACTTGTGGAAACCGAGACATCTGAAATAAAATGCTGTCTGTGTATCGAGAGTAAGCCTGATACACGTGCACACGCGTGAGGATGGGCTGGTCGCCGTGACCCTGAAGCTGAAGGTTATATTCTGCTGATAGCTCAGGCAGCCCTTCTCAGGGGGAAGACCAGGAGCCCCTGTCCGCTGAGACCGGCCCCCGTATTCCTTTCCAGGCCTCCATCCTGATAGTGCTCATTCCCTCCTGTCCCTCCACCCCACCCCCCACTCCCTCCCACCCACACATCTCCGCCTAGGTCTTGTTCTGTGCTCATTTGGTTCTGCAGTTAGAAGGACACACATGTTCCGTTTCCTGGGCCTCCAAATCAAGGAGCAGATTCTAAGTGACACACGTTAAGTGTGCACGTATGTAACTAAAGTCCTATCTAATTGTGTGTGTGCGCGCGTGCATGCACATGTATGTGGGGGGTGGCTGGGTGTATGTGTGTGAAGGGGGAATGAGTCTTGTGGCATTCCCTCTGGGAAAACAGGCCTGGCAGTTTTGCAGAATTGGTCCAAATGATCTGAAAGCTCCATTTCTCCTCCCTTTTTGGGAAAGGCAGGTGAAGCAAAGAACCCATGTGCTCCCAGCCCAGCCACTGCCAACACTGGTCCCTGAGTAGGATTTATGATCCGCCTTAGGGGAGGAATCCTGAGACAAGGATGAGGGGGCCCAGGGAGAAGGGTTCTACCACTTTCAGCAAGAGCATCCCTTCCTTCTTCCTTCGCTTGGAGAGACAGGGCCCTGGACCAAAGGGCTCAGACCCTGGAGTCCTGGCTCCATACTGTGCTTTGGTCTCTTTGGCAGAGTGAAGGTCAAGAGCAATGGTCTTGGGAAACAGCAGCTCCTGCGTTCAGATTACAGCTGGCCTCACTTTTCTCGTCTGTAACTGGGAGGAAGGTAATAACAGTACCGACCTTACAGGGTGTGGGGGAAGGTGAAACGTGAAGGGCTTCATACAGAGCCTGACACAAAACAGGTAAAGGACGCTCATGTTGCCACAGCTGCTGCTGGCCATGATTTTGTTTGTTCCTCACAAGACCCCTGTGAGCAAAGCTTTTGCATAGTACAGTCCTCCACAGTCTATGCAGCTGGCAACGATTAGCCTTGGGCAGTGCACAGCTTGCACAACCATCCATGGCGGCCTGGCCTGTGAGGTAGACCAGACAAGGTTAACAGGGAGGAAGTGACACAACTGGAATGAATCCAGGCTTCCCAACCCATTTTAGTAATCCCCACTCTACCCCAGGCACCGCCGGCCTAATCGGTATTCATAATTGGGAGAATATGCCATCTATAGCCCTCCTCGACTTTGGTCCACATTTATCATATACCATTCTTCGTGCCCCTCTGAAACTAAAGAGGCTCATCAAGAGGGAAAGCAGCAACTGTCCATCAGGTGCTCCAGCCAGAATAAAAGATTGCAGCTTTCACCACTCTTCAATGAGGAAGGCAGACCTGGGCCTAACCCCTTCTGCAGGCTGTCATCTCCTGGGGACAGATTGGGCACAGGTAGCACCCAGTTCCATCAGCCCCCTTCAGGGGACGCCATGCTCCCTAGGAGATGGCACGCACAGGCTGCCGAGCACCCGCTTCCTAGGGTGAGTGTTTATAGGACACACAGAGACACACTAGGGGCACACCCAAGGGCCCTGGCAGAGAGGGCCGTGTCTGCTCCCCAGGACAGGATGAGGCAGGGAATCTGCCAAGCTTCTAGAACGCAAGTGTTTCCCATCTGGAAGCCCACAGGTGTTTTGCTTTCCTCTGCTTTGTTCTGGAAAGTGTCTGCTGAGACTGTAGGGCGCTGCTGGGAGAGACGCAGGCTTGGGGTTCCTGCTCGCTCCCGCTCATCAGAGGAGGCTCCTGTCTACGGCTGCCTGGACACTGAGTCCTGTGACACCCACCGCACTTGGACTTCCCCCGAAGGTGTGGCATGCACAACAATGATAAGAGTAATCATAATGTCAAACACTTATGAATTCCTGTGCACTTTTCAAGATCTCACTTGCCTTAACTTGTTTTCGGTACAAGTAGAAGCTCGGATAAATACCCGTAGCTACCATCAGTAGGTACATTCCGCATGACAAGGGCCATGCTCGGCATTTCCTAGGCGTCATCATCTCATTCTCATGACAGATCTGTGAGGCAGGGATTCTTCTGCCCCATTTTACAGATGAGGGTCTCAATGGGAAACAGGCACCTGGGCAGGCCTTCCCAAGGTCATCTAGCTGGTCAGCGGCAGAGCCCAGATTCAGAGTCAGGTATCTGTGGCTCCAAGCCCATCCTCGCAGTCATCATGCTTTATGTTATGACCTTGTTACAAAGAAAGGAATCGAGGCTTAACGAGTGTTACAGAACTTGCCCAAGACAACACAGCAAGCTGATGACGCACCTAGAACCCAGGACCTGGCCAACATTGACCAACCTTCACTAGTCAAAGGGTCTTCACAAACTAAATGAGAAACAACAACAGAAAAAACATTGAGGGCTCTGTGATAGCCCCTTCATAGGCTGTTTGCCTGCCCTCCTTATAGTGCGGCCGGCGAAGGGCTTGTCCACACTCTTCCAGGGAGGATGGAGGGCGGCTGCTCACCAGGCTGGGAGCAGACTCCAGGACTCCTTGTGGGAGCTGCCTCGAGGCGAGCAGGGGTAGCAGCGCATCTCCCCCGCCTTCCACCTTTCCATCTCTCTCCTCTCGCAAAGGGAGTTCTGTGGTCCTCTGCTCCCCTTTGTTCGTTAGCACACTCTAAGAGTTCCTGTACACAGCAGCAGAGAAGCGACTTTGAAAGGCACCAACTTAATGACTTTCCAAGGAGTTTCCATTTCACCATGACGGGCTGGCTGCAGGATGACAGGTTGCAGGCTCAAAGCCACCAAGGAGAAAGGGCCATCGATTCAGAACGTTTATGCCCTGCTGCCACCCTGCCGCTTCTCTTGGATGTCCTTCTGCAGCGCTGGGAACACAATCCCCTGACTCTCCCACCATGACACAGAGCCCAGGGGGCTCCGTGCTTCGGCATGTCATCTTATGTGGCGATGGGTGCAGAGACGCATCCTTGGTGACGTCAGCTCATCTAGGAATTTGTCACTAGGAGGGGGTGCCCTCACGCATGTAAACACACACACACACCGATCCGATCGTGAGTTCATTATTGTCGAAGGGCTGTATTACGGAGAAATGAACGTTGGTGTTGGGAAGTGATTGGAATACACTGAGATAATTTCTCTGTAGCTACTTTGTTCAAATGGCCCTTTCATGACAATACCATGTGGTTTTTGCAAAGAGACACTGACATATGCCCAACCCTTCAGAGGCTATTTTGGGATGAATGGACTGCTGGGCTGGCTTTTGTGGGTTCCTGTTAAATGAAATGAATCTGGTGGCCTTAATTCTGGGCTTTGTCTACCGGGCCGGACACAAAGCAAGGAGTTGCTGGAAAGGCTGAGACGGGAGCTGAGTTTAAAGGGACGGAGCTCATTAGCCGACACTGCCGAGGACGGTGTGCACGTGATCGGTCGGCTTGTGAAGAAGATCTCGGGGTGACATTAGCCCACCACAAATTTAAGCCTGTTGGACATCATGCGACAGGGAGGAGGGTTGCAGGAGAAAATATTTAATGCACTGAATAGTGTGATGAACTCACAGACAGACAATACCTGGCTCCCACGGGCTCCCAGATGTTCCTTGGGACCCACTCAGCCCTCTGAGAATGGCACCCACGAGTTTCCTCCGGGACAGAGTGCAGCCAGGGAGGGATTTGTCCTGGCAAAAGGGCCAGCACAGCCCTCTCTCATCCAGAGGCAGAAATTGGTAGAAGGAGATTGTGGAACACGTAGCACAGTGTGACAACCTCAATTAGTTTTCTAGCCCCACTGCTCAGGGACGGGATGCTTGGTGCTTAGGAATAAAGGGGCCATGTGGAAGGGAGAGCAAGCCAAAGGCAGAGTGTAAGGAGCTCAGGGGACGAGGTGGGTCTGGTAGGTGGCCTCACCGCAGGTCTATACAAGTGGCAGGAGGGTGGCATTTCCCTCTTGGGAGTGTAAAAGCTTCCAAGCTTATGTGAGATACTCTGCTGAACCGTGGGGTTTGGAAGAGGAGAATTTGAAGGGTTCCTTAATTAGAACCATAAAAGGTGAGTTTGGGACTCTGTGTGGGCAAGTGTGGGACCTAAGATTCAAGATGGCAACTCTGAGCCCCATCCTCCAGGAGCAGCGCCTTTGGCCTGTGCTCCTTTATACAACGCTCGTTCATTCTGCAGACGTCGCCTGGGTAGCTAGCGTGCATCGGGCACCGTGCCGGGGCCGCGTGATGCAATGATAAGCAGTGATAAATAAGACATTTGGCCTGCCCTTGAGGAGTTCCTAGTCTGGGGACAGGATATGGACACACCAGTGATGGGAATTCCAGAACATCTTGTCACAAAGTATAATAAAAGGCAGAAGGGGGTTCTGAGATGGTAACTGGTGATGTGATGGGGAGGATCTAGAAAGTTTGAACTGAAGAACAAACCTTTATGCTGGTTTTTGAGGATAAATAGGAGCTAGTAGGGGCACCTGGGTGTCAGTCAGTTGAGCGTCTGCCTTCGGCTCAGTTCATGATCCCAGGTTGTTGGATGGAGTCCAGCATCAGGCTCCCTACTCAGCGAGGATTCTGCTTCTCCCTCTCCTTCTGCCACTCCCCCTAGCTCATGCTCTCTCCCTCTCTCTCTCTTTCCCTCTCTCTCTCTCTCTCTCTCTCTCTGTGTGTCAAATAAATAAATTAAATCTTAAATAAAGAAAGAAATACTTCTGCACATTTTTTAAAAAGAAGAATTTTAAAAAACAGGAACTAGTAGTAACTGAAGAGGGGAAGGGGAGGGAATCCTGACAAAAGGGAGGAAGTACAAAATATCAGAGGCAAGAAAGAACGAGACACTGGCATGAAGCCAGAAGTGGCATTCTTTCCTGGCACTGTTGGAAAGGCAGCAGACTTGGAGTAATGCTCCCAAGCTTTTCACATCCAAGATTTCATTTGATTCTCTGAATAGCCCTGTGGGTATTAGCCCCATTCTACAGATGAGTCATGAGCTTGGGCTTACACGCAACTCATTAGCTGCAGTGCTCACAAGAAAGGTGACGGGGAGGGAGCTGCGTACAATCCACACAGTCTCCTCCCACCAGAGTTGGCACTAAGGGAGTGTGAGGGCCAGGGGAGGCAAGGGAGGAGGAGAGAATGAGCCAAGCTACCATTTTCATTGATCCTTAAAAGAAACAAACT
This sequence comes from Spilogale gracilis, assembly GCA_004023965.1. NCBI lineage: Eukaryota > Metazoa > Chordata > Mammalia > Carnivora > Mephitidae > Spilogale > Spilogale gracilis. Next base: position 51,928 of record PITA01012205.1, read on the forward strand.
CCATCTTATTCGAGATCAGTGGCTCCGAATTATCAAACACAATTTATAAACTATGTTCTCTTAGACCCGAGAATCTGTGAGGTAGACAGGGAATATTAAGATGTCCCTGAACCTGTCCTTCTGCCCTGAACCAACCTGGACGATTGCAAGAGCCTCGCACAGAAATGTTTCCTATCAGCATAGCAGTCAGCCCTGTTTGTGTTCGTGGCAGCGCTGTCCTTCTTGTCTTCCAAGCTCAAAGCCTTGGAAATCAGATGTGACTACTGCCTTCCTCCTGCATCCTTGAAATACAACAATGAATGCTTCATACTGCTTATACCATCCATTCCTGCCCATGTCCATGACTACCATGCTGCTGTAGACCTTTAATTCATCTACTGTGTCTACTTCTCTATGTTCACTTCTGTCCCTTTCCCCTAGTGCCACCCTCCCGTGTGACACCAGAAGATCATGTGATCATGATCTAAGGCAAAACTTTAGCCCCTTCACTCCCCCCTTCAAACCCATTGTAACACGTCGTAATGGTTCAGTAAATGTTGCGTAAATGAAATGCACTTGAATGCGTCTACACTGCCTGACTAGTAACATGCAAATCCCTTCATCCGCCTGCAGAGCCTCCTACAACCCGGTCTCAAGTTACCTTTCCAACCTTATCTTCAACTACTGGCTTACACTGGCCTGGGCTCTGCAGATAATTGGGCCATTGCTCTGCTCCATAAGGACCTTGTACTTTTCTACTCTACTTTGATCGTGGCTGGTCCTCAAACAAGAGATCCCTTCCCCGCTACCCTTGCCCATCTGTCTGTGGCCAAGTACATCCCATCTGCCAAGACCCTGGTGGGATGCTCCTCCATCAGCCATAGAAAGTCAGGCCTACCAGACATGTTTAAGAAAAAAGGACACAAGCGCGTTAAGTTACCTCCCAGGGCACAAAGTCCCTTGAGTTCTCTGAATTTCATTTGTATTCATCTATTTTTTTTAAAAGTGGTATTGACTGTCATTTCACAAAATTGCCGGGAGGATCAAATGAGATCATGTATGTGAAAGTATAAAGCAAATGATTGTCTGGAGTTAAACAGTAATGGTTACCATGTATACATTACAATGATTGGTACACATACATTTTTCTCTCCCTGCTCAGCTGAAGATCTGCATGAATATAATAGGCACGAGCCACATGTGGCCAAGGACCACTGGAAATGTGCCGGGTCCAAACTGAGATGTGCTGTGAATAGAAATACATCGGCCAGCTTTTAAAGACTCCCTACCAAAAAAAAAGTAAAATCTTAATAATCTTATAAGTAACTTTATAATGATCATACATCAGCTGAAATGAAACATACTGTTGAAATAAATGCTAGTCTCTTTTTGCATTTAACGTGACTACCAGGAAATTTCAAATTCCATACAGAACTCTCGTTAGATTTCTTTTGGACATGACTGCCCTAGAGAATTGGAAGCGTGTTGTATTTTGTTCTACAGCCCGTTGTGGGAACACCGTCCCTATTTGTCGGATGGGTTATGATGTGAGTACACTCTTTTCTTCACCCACCCGGGGATGCTCTGGTGGAGGAGTGGAGGTGATATTAGATTGGGGGAGGCGGAGCCGGGTGCGGGGCTCTGCAGTCTGTATGTGGCGATAGGTCCCACCCCTCAGCGCTCAGAAGACACAGGGTACTGGCCTCACTTCCCCTTTTTCCTGGCCTGCCTCTCTCCTCGCCACCAGCTCTGTGATTCGGGCCTGCTTATCAGAAGGGGTAGGGAGGTGAGTCAGGGTGGGATCTTTCACCTGAAAGCGAAATTCACTGTGAGTCACCTGCAGGGACCTCCCCCCGAGGAGGAGGAGTCGCTCCTGAGATCACAGCTCCCAGGGTTCCTTTGTACGCAACAGGGAGTAGGAAGCGCTTTCCCTCCTGTGTGCAAAGAGGCAGTGATTCGGGTGGGATACCTGGAGCCTTTCCTACTGGGGTCCATGATGAGGCCGCCTGTCTTCTCTGGGACTCACTGCTAGCACAGGGACAGAAGCCAAACGCAGTGGGAGTCACCCAGACACTGGATGGGGACACTGGGCAGCTCCCCGAAAGCCCACATTGCTGAGCCACTGGGAGCCACGAATCCTCCCAGTCCCTCCCAGTCTCTCCAAGCCTCTCCTTAGTCGCTCCTCCCTTTCCTTTTGGATTCCTCTTCCTCCTCAGGCAGCCGAACCTTGCCTTGGACACCAGAGACATAGGAAAGGGAGAGCCCTGAGCCCAGGCTTTGGCAGCCTGTCACCTTCAGGACACACCCGCAGGACCAGTGTCTCCGGGAGGGAGACCCACCACCAGTCCCCTCCTGGCCGCAGCCCGCGATGACCCGTCCTCTCTTCAGGGCTGACCCACCAAGACGGGCCTGCTCACGACAGCACCCAAAGTGGGGGGACCATGGGGCCCTGCCTCTTTCTGACTCTGTAATAGCATTTGAAGAGATTATACGACTTTCTAAAATAGAGTCTTAGCAGGCCTAGGAGAGGGATTTGTCTCTCCTGAGTGTCTTTTCTTCAGGATGTGTGTCAGAAGGATTCTTAAATCTTCAAAAAACCTTCATCTCTCCGTGAGATGAGAACGTGGTAGCAGTAAGGCACAGTAAAAAACCTGCTGATAGACAGATGGAATGGTGTAATTATACGCAGGAGGGAGAGAGGGAGCGTTTGCTGAAATTATTAGTGTGGGCAGACAATTAGAGGCTTTTCCAGAAGATTACACTTTTCCCTCCCATCTGCGCTCCATTTAGAAGTTTTTACATTCACAATGCTATTTCCTCCTCAGCTGTGCCATTTGCCATTTTGCCCAAATTATTATTGTGCTTGACTTTGCGTTTGTTCAGACTTCCCAGCACCCCGTCTACCCTTCTTGGCACATGCCCGCTCTCGGAGCCTGCTTCCACTCTCCTCCTCGTCCTTCCCGTCTCTCTTCCCTTCACTCTCCCCTCCTCCTCCTTCTCCTGCCCCCCAATGGAGACTTGAAAATGTCTACCAGGAGTATGGCTGCTTTTTTGGAGGCTGAGCAGGATAGGATCTGCTATAAAATAAGAGAAGATGATAGAAACAATCCACGCACAGTGTTCTGTCCCCCTGGGACCCGCTCGAAAGCCACAGACAGACGAGGCTGAACTCCCAGGCAAGTGAGCCTGGGCGAACATTTGGAACCTGTGTTTTGGACCAGGAGGAAGGAACCAGCGATCTCTTTCCATCCAGTTACATCTGAGTTCAGGTCATTGGGATGGGTCCACATCTTCGGACATCCTATGGGCGCATGACTCTAGAATCCAGCACCGTCTTCATACTCCCTGTTCATTCGTTTATTCATTCATCACAGAGGCATTGAGCATCTATCTACTGCGTCTTCATCTCAGGACTTAAACCTCGGCAGGGAGGGGCTGGGTAGGAGAGAACCAGCGTTTATTCCATGGCTGCTCTGAGTCAGGTCCTGCAAAAGATACTTTGGCGAGTGGGAATTACTGTCTCCACATTCCAGATGGGCAGAGAGGTTCTAAGAGGTTGAGTTAGTTGCCCGAGTCAGAGACAGAGTGCCACACCATGGATCTGACTCCAAGGCAGCGCTCTCAGCTGTATACCTTCGGTCCCAGGAAAATAGACAAAGCCCCTGCCTTCTAGTAGCCCTGTCATCAGCTAGATAAATAAGCACGTGAACACGGCAATAGTAAATATGGTGGGCCAGGAGCCTGGGGACCAAAGGTCTGCAGAAGCCAGGAGGAAGAAGTGAGTAAGCATTTACAAGGGGTGAGAGGGGAACATGCTGGAGTAGCAGCCTGAATGATGAGTAGAAGTTGGCCAGGGAGAGAAGCAGGGAAGGGGCACTGTGGGCCTAGAGGGCAGCAGGTGTGTAAGGCTGGTGATTGAAAGGAAGGAGCCAACAGTGCTCTTTAATGCATTTTTTTTTTGTCCAGCCTTTTCCCATTCATTATACCATTTTATCCTCAGGCGACCCCGCAGATAGTCATCACGGTCTCCACTAATGTAGATGAAGAAACCAGGGCTGGGGGTAGCTGAGTAACTTGCTCATAGAGGAAGCAGCCCCACACATCCACAATCTGCGCCCTGGGCCGCCAGTCAGACTCTAGTCTAGCTCCCGATCTGTGTCTCCGGACGGCTGAGACGTGTTTGGGTAGTGGAGTGTATTTGGTGTAGCCAACACGGTGCAGGCAGGAGGGTCACGTGCTTCTGAGTCAGGAAGAGGTCCTGATGCCACTCCCAAGGACGATAGGAACGACTAGATGGGTTGGGGCTCCCCCTGTGGGGATGCGGCCCCTGTGGAAACAGAGGCAAGATTAGGTATCTGATTGGAGGTTGGGAATGACGGAGTTGCAGAGGTTGAGGACCAGTGGGAAGTTACAGCCTAAGAAACTGGATGGACAATGTTGCCGTGAACTAAGTAAGGGATTCAAGGAGGAAGAGCAGGCTAAGGAAGAAAAGGGAGAAGAATCAATTAATCAAGAAGCAAACTTGAAGCCATCAAGGTATCAAGGCTTTCTGGTCAAGACATCAGAGGAGACAGCAGAGCCAAAGAACTGGGAATATTCCCCTGAACTGTAGATAGTCTCACGCCATCCCACTAAAAATAGACTAAAAAATAAAGTTTTCCAGATGAGTCTACATCTGATCACCTGCTCGCATGGCTCCATGGGACATGGAGGATCCTCCCTCTCCCCACTTTCTTCCCCTCTTGTACCTCTGTCCCAGATCCTCTTTTGCAGGGCTGCGGAGCCCTCAGGGATGTGGAAATGCCAGACAGGCGGGCACATGGAAACACAAAGACAGTCCAACCCACCGCTGTGTGGGGGGCAGGGACCTTTGTTTCCGTGGTTCCTCAGAATTCTGGAAGCTGTGAGGTGGCCAACACTGCAGGCTAGTAAAGAATTCAGGGACAAGGGGCTTTGGAGGGATTTGCTGAGCCTGGAGAGATGGGGGTGCATTGATGAGGGGTATGGAAGGTGAAGTCTTGGGAAATGTGAGAACGACTGATGCCAGCTTTACCAGCCAAATGGAATTCAGGCTGGACTGAAAGAGTTGGGGAGTGGAGAGTGGCAAAGCTGATCCCAGGGGCTGGACCAGGATTCAGGAAAGCTGATTGCAGTTCTAACTCGGACACTGGCTTGGTGATCTTGGACAGGTCGCTTTTCTCTGACGTTTCATAGATCTGTGATTCCCCTGATCACACAGATAAGAGCAACCCCAGAAATTATCCATGAATACAGTAAGGGCCGGCACACTTTTTCTATAAAGGGCCAGATAGGAAGTATTTCTGGCTTTGAGGGCCGTCTGAGCTCATTCACAGCTAGTCCTCTCTGCCTCCGCAGTGAAAAAGCCGTCACAGAACACAAACAAGTGGGCTTGGCCGTGTTCCAATACAGCTTTATTTACCAAAACAGAGAGTGCCCGCATTTGGCCATTGTTTGCTGAACCCCAATACAGAGTATTCCGGGTGTAGGGACCCTTGCAATCTTCCAATCAGAGCAAAGGAGTGAGGGAGACTTCATCCCTTTGGAGAGACGCCCGTGCGTGGTGCACAAGTCCAGAAGATGAAGTTAGGTGGGATGCTAACCCCTCTCTTCCAACTATCCTTAGAAGGGGACGTAGGTGATGTAGGAGATGTAGGTGTCGGCCTCCACACTCACCGTGAAGTCTGCTTGTCCCCCCGCTCCCCATCCAATCCTCCCTTGACTTGCTTGCTCTCTCCCCTATCTCTCTTTCTCAAATAAATGAATAAATAAAATCTTAAAAAAAAAAACAGCCCTCTATTCATAACCCCTTTTACAGATTAAAAAAATAATGTGTGACACATAGATATTAGGCAACAGTCCTAAGGTCGCATTGCTTAGGGTAGAACCCAGATAAAAATTCAGAGATTCAGAAAGACATAGCACCGTTTCTTAACCAAAGAGGCAGACTCCTCTTTGTTTGAAGGCCTGGTCCAGGCCCCCAAACCTGCCCTCAGAACAGCTTTCCCTGCACCCACCAAGAGCTGACTAGGCCCAGGCAATCATTCTCCACACTTTTCCTTGCTTCCTCTGCAGTATTTTCTGTCCCCACTTCTGAATGTCGTAGAGCGAGATGCTGACACAATCAGGCAGAATCCCCAGTCCAGACAGCCCCACAGCCAGGGGAGACACAACTGCAGCACACGCGTGCTGGGATACACTAGAAAAGTGCAATTCACTTTAAATAGATTCCCATAAATAAGCAATAAAACAGGAACAGCCATTCGCAGTGAGCATTTCCAGAGTTTGATGAGTTAGGAGTTCCAACGACAGGGATGGGGGGGGGGGGAATGGGGAACAAAGAGTCTTTTTCATTCTTTCCCCATGCCTATAATTTCCTTTTACTGCCTGATGACTTTGAAAGGGGGTGGGGGGTGGAAAGAATGTGGCCCCTTAGGGATGGAGCCAGAGTTCCCATCTCCTGCTGCAGTCTGCCAAGTCCAAAGGTTTCTTTGTGAGCTAGGCCTCTGTCCTACCTCTTTGACCTGCCTTGACCCGCCTCCCTCCACCGACAGCTTCCAAGTGTCCTGGGAGATGAGGTGGGCAGACAGGGGTGCGGTGCCGGGGAGGGGCAAGAACTAGGAGACTGAGACCAGAGAATCTGAGTTTTATAAAGGTGTATCTAGAGGGTACGTGCAAGGGGTTTAGCCCAGGCCAGGACATGGTCAGAAACGTCTTCATTTCCTTGCTCTTTTTTCTGATGTCAGATGTGATCCTTCACTAGGAGGTAACCTGCATGAGTTTACACTAATGTGGCAAGCTACAGAGATTGTGAGTGGTGGACCTTTTGGGAAACTCACCTGACTAGAATGCTGTGCTCTAGCTGTGTGTGTGTGTGTGTGTGTGTGTGTGTGTGTGTTTGCACACGCACCTGTGTGCATGTGCATGTGCGTGTGTCTATGCATGACATCACACACTTGTGTGTTCACTCTGTTCGGAACCATGTCCCATACCTTGAGCCCCATGCTTCTACAGCATTCCAGCATAGTCTCTTTTTTCTCATTGACTTTTCAAGTATTCTTCCCCTCCCAACAGGAAGTTTCCATTTTATGACTCCCCACAATCCACCCAGCCCAACCTTGTATTTCAAGCATAGTCTGCTGACAACTTGCTTCGACTTTGGTCCTCATCTTGAGTCCCAGCCATGCTTAAAACCCAAGAATCAGCTCTAACCAAGATCTGGTTTTTCTACTCATGTCTAGCCGTTCTTTCCATTTTCCCAAAGTCACTGCCCTTCTGAGGACTATTTAGTGGGTGTGGAATCCCAACAGTGAAGCTGTCCTCAACAGCCATGCAGCTGACCCCACGTTACAGATGGGGCACACAACTTAACATTGGGTTTTCTAATACCATGTATTGTTCTCCTGTTGGTGTATGTGTTCATCTGCTAAACTGTCTGAATACAAAAAAGTGCACACATTCGTACAGACATTTCTCATTTCCTTCATTTCCACCGCATCCTATTGGCCACAGCAAGTTACAAGCCTAGTTCACGCCCAAGAATGAGGAAATAGACTCCACCCCTTGATGGGAACAGCAGCAAAGTCATATTGTGTGGATTCAGGGAGGATTATCTGCCATGCCCACTATTGGACATTTACACTAAACCCATCAAATTCAAAAATTTGTTCTGTTGTAAGCATACCCATTTATGGGTTCTCATCATCCTTTGTACCTAATTCTGATCTCTTCCAAGTGTGGCCATGGTTCGGTCAGCTCAGGTCCCAGCTCAAGGAGGGTAGGTCTTTGTTACTGCTAAATAGGTAATCCGATTCAACAGATCATCTATTATTCGATGGGCCACCCCGTGAATTCATAGGATGACAGTAAATAAAATGTGAATCCAGCAAGTTTCATTAACTCTTTTAATAAGCAAGAAACAAGTATTCACCGCTTCTCAGTCAAAGATGCTAGCCAAATCTTGCCCAGAGAACAGCACAAAGATCAAGGAGAAGGGACATAGATGGGACTGTAGCTCCTGGCCTCTGGCCAGTCTCTCTCCTGTATGCTCAGACTCCTTAATTCCGTGCTCCAAGATGTTCCTCACTCCAGATTAGGGGCATCTCGGAGCTTTCCATTTGTGACCTCACTCCCTTTCATCAGTGCCAGTGACTCGCGTTGAGAAACAAAGGAACTAAATACAACCACTAATCACATACATTCATCCTTGGTCCATGAAGGACTCTTCATTTTCTTTCTTTCTTAATTTATATGTCTGTCCTTATTTATATGTTTGTTACTTATGTGTTTCTTTTGTTTTTGTTTTTGCTTTGGTGGAGGGATTAGGTTGATCGTTGGAATCTTCTGTAATAAATTGTTTTTAAGTGTTGAACTGAGCCAGAGATTCTTCTCCGGAACATTTGGCAGTCACTTAGTGAGTGCTTACGGAGAGCGCTCTTGCCTTTTCTTTTCCTTGTAGTAAAAAAGTATAATATGAAACTTACCATCTTGGCCATATTTAATCACCCTGTTCAGTAGTGTTAAGTCTGTTCATATTGCTGTGAAACAGAGCTCCAGAACTTTGTCATCTCACAGTCTGAAAGTTTATCCCCATTAAATAGCCTTCTCGTTTCTCTCAGCCCCAGCCCCTGCTAACCATCACTGTACATTCTGTTTCTATGAATTAGACTACTTTGGATATTTCATACAAGTGGAATCATGCAGTGTTTGTCTTTTGGTGATGGGCTTATATCCCTTAGCATCATGTCCTCCAGGTTCATTCATGGTATAGTGCGGGGGGCCAGCCCCAGCAACAGTCGGGATCCGAGGGTGAAGGAAGGAGTCGGCGCTTTCGTGGTGAGGAGACCAAACTTCAAAGATGGTGTAGGGATCTCCTGAAAACACTGTTCTCAGGACTCTTTATTTATAGCAGAGAGTTACATATTTTTTCAGATGAAAACCATATGATCAAAGAGTTTCTTTAAGTGATGGATCATCAATCTTGAGTGACAATAGTGACAATAGTGTTTTTAGAGGGTCCATGCAAAAACAGGACGTGCCTTGAGTGACAATAGTGACAATAGTGTTTTTGAGGGTCCTTATAAAAACAGGACGGGCCTTGTGCCCTTGAGGGTCTCACACAACAAAACCGGGATGTGCCTATTTCTTTGAAGGGTCCATACAATAAAGCAGGATGTGCCAATTATATCCTAATCTATAGACTGATCGATCACAGGCAGGCATGTCCTGAGCAACAGATGGTTCCTGCAAATCCTTATCTTATTAGAATGTTTTACTTCCCCCCAGCATAGGGAAGTGAATGAATGGTCACATAAACAGGAGGTTGCAATATCTAAGCTATTTATGTTAGCAAAGGTTTTACTAAGTTTTAAAGTAAGTATGTTGTGCCCCCACAATCCTACAATTATTAAGCTTCATAAGGATTGGCATGGCTCTCCACGCCTTGGATGAGCGCTTGCCCAGGTGCATGTCCCAGGGACACAAAGGACATATTGCCCCGGCCCACAGGGCACATTTATGGGTACCTCCACCAAAGTTTTTGGTGGCTTGCAGCATGGCGGGGGGGGGGGGCAGATCACGCCGCCCCCGACAGTGTAGCTTATGTCAGAATGTCCTTCCTTCTTAAGGCTGAAAAACATCCCATTGTATGTATCATTCATGTTTGTTTATTCACTCATCTGTAGGTGGACGTTTGGGGGGGTCTCCACCTTTTGGCTGTTGTGAATACTGCTGCTAATAACATGTATGTGTCCCTACTTTCCGGTGTCTTGGAGACATACCCAGAAGTGGAATTGTTGAATCGTATTGTAGTTTTATTTTTAATTTTTAATTTTTTAAGGAAACTCCATACTATTTTCCATAGCAGATGGACCGTTGTGCATTTCCCCCTAGCACTTAACAAGACTTCCAGTTTCTCCCCATCCTTGCCCAGACTTGTATTTTCTGATTTTTTGATAGTAGCTCTTCTAATGAGTGTGAGGTGATAACTCATTACGGTTTTCATTTGCATTTCTCCAATAATTAGTGATGTTCATATGCTGGTTGGCTATTTGTATCTTGGAGAAATATTCAAGTTCTTGGCCCATATTTTGATTGGACTCTTTGATTTTTTTTTTGTCTTGCATTTGTGTATTTTAAATACTTTGATAAATGTCCCTTCAATCACCAACTAATAAGAAAGAGCATTGACCTCAATCCGTATCGTATCCCTCATTCCTCTGCCCAGAGCAATGAGGTGTTGCCTTGAATCTTGTGTTTGTTATTGCCTTGCTTTCTTTTTCTTCTTTTCAAATGAAGTTTTATTATAGCTACATATTTTCTTTAAAAAAAATTGGGGGCTTAGATTTATTTTAACTTGATGTAAAAGGTAACATGCAATATTTATTATTTGGGGGCTTGCTTTTTTTGTACTCAAATTCTATTACTAAGACTAATCCATTTTGTTGCACATAGCTATTGCTCATTCATTCTGACTGAGGTTTATTATTGTATTATATACCCACACCACAATATATTTATCCATTCTCCCATGAGAATACTTTTGTACGGTTTCTAGGGTTTTGCTGTTCACGAGTAGTGCTGTTTTGCACATTGTTGCCCATATCTACTGGTGGACATGTGTGTGAGTCGCCCTTGTGTATTTTCCTAAGAGCGAGACTGCTGGGTTGTAAGGTATTTGAATGTTCAGCTTCACAAGATGATGCCAAATTATTCCCCAAGTTTTTGCACAATTTCACACTCCCACCAGCAATGTGCAAAAGGTTCTGTAGATCCACACTCTACCAAAACTTGGTACTGTCAAACTGCTTAATTTCTGACAGTCAAATGGGTGAGGACAGTATCTCATTTGCCCTCGATACGCATTTCCCTGATCATTAATGAGGCTGAACATCCCTTCGTATGTTTATTGGCCATATGTGTTTCTTTAATCAAATTAAGAACTTCTGTTCATCAAGACACTGCGAAGAAAGTGAAAAACAAGTTACAAAGCAAGGCGAGTTATTTGCCACACACATAGCTGACAAAGATTTAGTGTGAAAAATAGAGACAAGAAGAGGACAAATCCCTCCAAAGAAAATGGGCCAAAGAAATGACAGGCATTTCACAGAAAATCCTCCTGGTTATTACTGTTAACTCAAAAGATGTATTTGGATCTATACCAGCAGCTAGTCAGACAGTGGAGTTTTCTCACATCAAATGGAAACTTTCTTTAGTGTAGAAACAACTTTCTGAGGCCTTGTCCTTAGCTAGTTCAGAGATGAGTCAGAAAAGCCTGCTACTTTGCCAGCTAGAAAAATCATCTGAGTCCAGAAAAAGTGTTCACAGGGACAAAGCTCAAAGCCAAGATACTGTCCCACATGGTTCCCTAGGGACA
>PITA01012206.1:0-63005 GCA_004023965.1 Spilogale gracilis
ACACACACACACACACACACACACACACACACACACAAAACGGTGATTAGGGGAGGGGGGGAAAGCATTGTAACCCCAAACCTACAAGATAATGCAAATTGGAGGTGGGAGATTTTTAGTTTTCATACTTTGTTCCTTCCATTTAAAAATATCGATCTGTTTATGTTATGTATGTGTTGTCACAATTAAAAAAAAAACACATTAATATGCCAACTCTGTAATAGAAGATCCAAAATCATTTGCTCCCTCTGGGGCTCTATCTGTGGTCCAAAGGCTAAATGGGGTATCTTAGAGTCAAATATTTTTGACAGCACTCAATGGTAAAACATCCATTGTACTCCACAACTCAGTATATGTGTGTATATGCATATGTGTGTGTGTGGATTCACATGGAACAAGACTTTCATGAAATCATATCTTTGCCATGTGCAAAAGACTCTGGAATTTTCCATTTAATTTTTAAAATGCTGATTTCAACCCATTCAATTGATTTCTCAATGAGCCATGACCTATGTTAGAAAACCACAGTCGGAGGCCATCTCCTGTCTCAGAGCACAATTCTTGTTAGGGAACAGGACAAATGACTTACTCAAAGTTAAATTTCAACTCCCAAGGTTTCTCCCTGTTACTTTGCCCACTGTTTCAACTTTCTAACACCCAACACTTAAGCAAATATTGATTGAGGTTTTACGAGTTGGGAGGCAGGGTTAGAAAACACAGATAACATCTTTCCACATCCTGGCAAATCCTGGATCACACTTTGGTCAATCTCGGCGGAGCTCTGCCTGTCCCATAGTAGGTCCTCAGAGCAACCTCCAAAGAAGCCTCTAGAACCTATATTCAACTCTGACCACAACTCCTATTTGACAAACTGTATCCATTTTCTTTACCTTGGAATCCCTAAGTCTAGGGCCATCACTCTAGGACCACAATCATAAAATAAAAATGTGGATCTCTGCACATTGGAACAGGATGCTTTCCGCAGAATGGAGGTTGACTGTCAGCTCATGTATTTGAGGTTGGTACTATTTTCCATTTTCCTTTGCACTTTTTTTTTCCTTAAAAATGTATTTGGGAACCATCAGTTTCCTGTCCTAATACTGCTGACTAAGTTATTTTGTGTTTCCCCTGTACTGAAAGGAAGCTTTCACAGGAGACCATAGAACAGGAGCAAAATCCAGGTTAATATGAAAGCGTTTGCCCTCATTTTTTTAAAAAAGATTTTATTTATTTATTTGGCAGAGATAGAGATCACAAGTAGGCAGAGAGGCAGGCCGAGAGAGAGGAGGAAGCAGGCTCCCTGCTGAGCAGAGAGCCTGACGAGGGCCTCGATCCCAGGACCCTGAGTTCATGACCTGAGCCAAAGGCAGTCGCTCAACCAACTGAGCCACCCAGGCGCCCCTAAACTGAATTCTTTATCCCTCTATTTTATAAATTTGGTTTTGCTTGAAGATTGCCCTCATGTCCACAGCTGTCTTCTCTTCTTTGGCTAAGTGTGCTAACCCCTTCTAAGGACTACCACAGGACAATTCCACATCTCCCCACCCACTGGTCGCTTTGGGAAGCGTGGTTTGCCCAATCTAGGTGGAACCGGGTCACATTCTTCTGTCCTGGAGGCTACGGCCTTTACCAATGCCATCTGCCTGGACCCCATATGCTACCCTAACAGTCACTGCACGTTGTCGACTCATGTTGAACTTTCAGTAGGGTTCAAAGGGAACAGCTTGGCCATTGGAGCAGAGAGACCTGAGTTCACAATCTACTTTTGCCGTATACTAGCTAATTGTACTCGTGGGCCGTATTTCCATGGATAATGTGATATCTAAATATTGTTGCAGTCTGATAGCACTGTACACAGAGTGTGTCCCAGTTTATCACCAGGCTAGCCAGCTCTTTTTTTTTTCCTAGCCAGCTCTTGTTAGAAAAAAGTCTCATCTACTTGCCTGAGAATACCCTTGCCATTGGCACTAAATGATAACAGAAGATAACAGCTAAGATTTACTGTGCAGCTACCGGGGCTAATCCTTTACAGCATTAGTTCATGTGATCCCCACAATGATCCTTAAAAATGAGAATTAATGTTATCCTTATTTTCCAGGTGTGAAAATTGGCATTATACGGAAGTTAAAAAATTTGCCCCAGGTCATAATGGCTAGTAAGTGGTGATAACCTAGGCAATTTAGCTTCTGAACCCAGCCCTAAGCAACCCCACTCTACTATCTCTTTAGGAATCTAATCATGGCACATACTGACTTACATGTGGCACTGCAGACTTCTCCCTAAGGCAGAATCTTTATTAAAAGAGATTCAGAGGGGCACCTGGGTGGTTCGTTGGTTAAGCATCTGCCTTCAGCTCAGGTCATGATCTGGGGATTTGGGGATCTAGCCCTATGTCAGGCTCCCTGCTCAATATGGAGCCTGCTTCTCCCTCTGCCTGCCACTCATCCTGCTTGAGCTCTCTCTGCCAAATAAATAAATAAAATCTTTTTTTTAAGATTTATTTACTTGACAGAGAGAGAGAGAGAGAGCACAGGTGGGCAGAGCGGCAGGCACAGGGAAAGGAAGAAGCAGGCTCCCTGCTTAGGAGGGAGCCCAATGCAGTTCTTGATCCCGGGATCCCAGGATCATGACCTGAGCTAAAGGAAGCCATTTAACTGACTGAGCTACCCAGGTGCCCCAATAAATAATATCTTAAAGTGAAATAAAATAGAGTAAAATAAAATAAAATAGGTTCTGAGACTGTCAAAGTAGGGCAATTTCAGAAGATCCAGTTTTCAGGGGGATTCATTTATTTTTCATTTCAGCTTTAATTGCATTTCAAAATTTGGTTTCATACTCGGGTTGAGGAAGACCTCTCAGGTATTCTAAATATGATATTTTGTAGTATAACTGATGCTCCAGACATTCAGGTACATGTTTAACAGAATTGCTGTGTGCTCACATTGTCCTTCCAAGATCCTGGTTTCCTTCCTTCCTTCCTTCCTTCCTTCCTTCCTTCCTTCCTTCCTCCCATCCTTCCTTCCTTCCTTCCTTCCTTCCTCTTTCCCTCTTTCTTTTTCTTTCTTTTTCTCCCTTCCTCCCTCCGTCCCTTCCTTCTTTTCTTTTCTTTTCTTTTTTTTTTTAAGATTTTATTTATTTATTTGACAGAGAGAAACACAGCTAGAGAGAGAACACAAGCAGGGGGAGTGAGGCTTCCTACCCAGCAGGGAGCCTGATGTGGGGCTCCCAGGATCATGACTTGAGCCAAAGGCAGATGCTTAACGACTAATAAGCCACCCAGCTTCCCCTTCCTTCCTTCCTTCCTTCCTTCCTTCCTTCCTTCCTTCCTTCCTTCCTTCCTTCCAATATTTTATTTATTCATTTGACACAGAGGGAGAGAGAGAAAAGAGCACAAGCTGAGGGAGCTGCAGAGGCAGAGGATTGTCGGGAGAAAGGCAGGCACCTAAGCAGGGAGCCTGATGCAGGGCTCGATCCCAGGACCCTGAGATCCTGACCTGAGACAAAGGCAGATGTTTAAATGAATGAGCCACCCAGGTGCCCCAATCCTGGTTTCTTTAAATTCTCCCAACATATACTACCTTCGATGAGGAGAGTTACTGGATTAAAGAATTCTATTAAAAAAAAAAAAAGAATTCTATTAACTTTGTTTCCAAAATATCAGTGAGTCAGTTTGGTTTCTCTTATTTTCATCTTCCTCCTTTCAACATCTGCAGTTTGCAATCTTTCACGTGTCTTTGAGTCTCTCTTCCCCTCTGGCATACATCTGGCATCTTAAACAATAATACTTCTGCTAAACTGAAATCCATAGGGCCAAACATTGCCTAAATTGAGGATTTTTTTTAAAAAGGCTAAAAAGAGGCCTCTGGAAGAACATGACATGCTGGGTGGGTGCAGACATAAACAGGGAGAATGAACATGTGTAAAGAAAGCACTTGCATTCAGACGCTGAAATCTAAATCCCAACTCAGCAAATCCACTGTTTGGGAAAAATGCCGTCTCATCAGAAACTTTTTGGTTTCTTCAACTTAACAGACAAGTCTGCCCTCGGTTTGGAAAATGGCTCTGCTAAAATTTTTATTTCTCGTACATGGAAATGTGGTCAAGGAGGTAACCTTTGGTGGTTATAGTGAAGGATTGTCGGGAGAAAGGCAGGCAGGGACAAGGGGCCCCCTGTCCTAAGAGGAAACTACCCTTAAAAGGAAAAAGCCCCCATCCTGTTTTTCTAGGCTTTATTCAGTGTCCCAGCTTCAAGTCTTCTTATTGGGAGGACTTACAAACAACCTGAATGTGACAGAAAGGAAAGGAATGGTCTTGGGCGTCCTAACCTAGGTCTAGGCGGGCGAGCTCAACAGCCAGTGGGATATATTTTTTAAAGATTTTATTTATTTGACAGAGAGAAACACAGTGAGAGAGGGAACACAAACAGGAGGAGTGAGAGAGGGAGAGGCAGGGAGCCCTATGTGGGACTCAATCCCAGGTCTCCGGGATCATGACCAGACCCGAAGGCAGTCGCTTAACCACTGAGCCCCCCAGGCGCCCAGACAGTGGAGTATTTAAGCGAAGAGCTTGATCTGGTGGCCCGCTGGCATGCCTTAGGAGAGTGGTAGCCAATACCCTTTAGATCCCCCTACAAAACACCACCCTGAAAGGAGCCTTCCCTTCTTTGCCCTTCCCCCCAGATGTATACAACAAAAACCTGATGGAGTGACAGGCACAGAGAGAGTTAATCAGATTAAAACAGCGCACACAAAGAGCCCATAAAACTCCCTAGACTGAAATGCTAAATTGGCAGCCCTCTCGGGTCTCCTCCATCTTCGAGAGCTTTGTACTATCGCCCAATAAACTCTTCTTTGCTGCCGACCACGACCACTCTCTGTCGGGTCTACGTCTTCATTCCTCCAAGCGGCGTGACCGAGAAATCCTACAACAGTTACATCTGTGAGGGCTGGCCTGGCTTCCCAGTTCATCTCACACAGTCTCCTAAATGGTAGGGAAGTTGTATCCCCGAGCCAGGACTCCAGAGCTAGTGTTCCCAGGTGTCTGTCAGTCTACCAACATTCACCAAGCCCAGGCCCCATCCAAGGGCTGGGCTGGGGGCCTTATGATGTGTCACCCTTCTCAGCCCCTCCCCATAGATCCTGTGAAATAGACACCGTACCCATTTTGTTGGTGAACAAGCAGAAGTGCGAAGAATACAAAATAATGGCTTCAGGTGCCACATGTGTTATTGTTATTATCATTTAAGATTTTTTTTAATTTTTATTTAAGACTTTATTTTAAAGTAATTCCTACACCCAAGATGGGTCTCAAACTCACCACCCCAAGTTAAAGAGTCACATGCTCCACAGACTGAGCCAGTAAGGCACCCCAAAGTGCCACAACTTCTAAATGGCATAGCCTGGCTTCAGATCTTTGAGGTCTGCAAGCTTAAAACCACCCTCCCCCGGGCACCTGGGTGGCTCAGTTGGTTAAGCGACTGCCTTCGGCTTAGGTCATGATCCCGGAGACCTGGGATCGAGTCTCACATCGGGCTCTGTTCTCAGCGGGAAGCCTGCTTCTCCCTCTCTCACTCCCCCTGCTTGTGTTCCCTCTCTGGCTGTGTTTCTCTCTGTCAAATAAATAAAATCTTAAAAAAAAAGAAAAAACAAACCACCCTTCACTACATCTCAGTTTGGAATTTTGAAATACAATCCAGCAGGCAGCTTGGTGAAGCTTTGTGCCGCGAGTAATTTACTCCCAGGCTCCAGCCTGGACCTAACAACCGTAGCCATGTTCGGAAGGTTTGAGTCCAGTTTATGATTGAATTTGACGCTGCTGGCACAAAATAAAAGACCCCCCAATTTTTAAAAAATATTTTATTTATTTATTTAAGAGAGAGAGTGCGAGCAAGAGAGAGCACAAGCAGGGAGTGGGAGAAGCAGGCTCCCCACTGAGCAGGGAGCCCGATATGGACATGGGATTTGATCCCAGGTCCCCAAGATCATGACCTGAGCTGAAGGCAGACACTTAACCAACTGAGACACCCAAGAGCTCCTAAAAGATCCCTAAATATAAAGACAAGTTCACTAGATGTGGGGTGTCTGGGATAACTATCTCTCAGAAGTCTTCCTAGAAGTAACCTATGCTAAAGTGAGATTTTGAATTAACTGACAACATGAAGGTCCCAAGTCCACAACCAGGTAAGCAGAAAGCAGCCAAGTTAAAATGTAGTCTTGAGAAACCACTTCTAAACTTCCTCAGATTACTGCTTCTGAGACGGGATTCAAACAAAGAAGCATTTGAAGGGACCCACTTGTTTGTGTAATAATGGCTAACACAGGATTCCCAGGTAAGCAATGGCAGCAGAGAGCTCCAAAGGCAAAAAGAACCCAGGGAACCCGGAGGCATTCCTGTGAGCCCAGGGCTGTCCGCATTTCAGGCCAGATCCAAGGTCCTGCCTTGACTTTATGAAGGGAAAGGCAGGTTCCCTGCAGGTGCTGAGATGAATCAAACTGCCCTGAATTTAGACTCTACCCTGAGGCTTCTTAAACCTTAAAGTGCACAGGAGTCTCCTCTGGAGGGTCTTTTATTTTTTTATTATTTTTTAAAAGATTTTATTTATTTATTGGACAGAGAGAAACACAGCGAGAGAGGGAACACAAGCAGGGGGAGTGAGAGAGGGAGACTCAGGCTTCCCACTGAGCAGGGAGCCTCAATCCTTGGTCTCCCGGCTCATGACCTGAGCCAAAGGCAGTTGCTTAACCAACTGAGCCACCCAGGCTCCCCTGGAGGGTCTTTTAAAATGCAGATTCTGACTCAGAAGGTCCTAGTGGGGGCCTATGACTTGGCTGTGTATTTCTTTTCTTTCTTTTTTTTGCATTTCTTTTTTTTTTTTAATATTTTTTATTTATTTGTTATTTGAGAGAGAGGGAGTGAGAAAGAGCAGGAGAGCGAAGAAGGTCAGGGGGAGAAGGTCAGGGGGAGAAGCAGACCCCCTATGGAGCTAGGACCCCAATGCGGAACTTGACCCTGGGACTCCAGGATCATGACCCGAGCCCAAGGCAGCGGCTTAACCAACTGAGTCACCCAGGCATCCCTTGGCTGTGTATTTCTAACAAGCTCCCTGATGATACCCAGACTGCTGTTGGAGTAGACAGTAAAGGAAAGAGAGGTTTTTATTAACTGCTTCCACAGTGCACCCCACAGGCTGGGCACGCTGTGCGGCCAGCTGGCTGGAAAGTAGTTTCTGTTTGGCAGCTCTTTGGGTTACTGTAGTGGCCTATATTTTACAAACCTTGTCCATGGACAAGGGCAGTTCCCAGGGCTATCACAGCTTCAATAAAAACAGCCCGAAGACCGTCCAGCTCCTTTGCTGGGACTCCACGATCGCCAAACAACCCATTCATCCTAATTCTTGAGAGGACATTAGACTTAAGTTAGAAGATTTCACCTTGCCAGCTCTACACAAATTAATAAATAGGCCTGATGGATCAGCGTTTCGTACCCTCGGGTAGCAGATTTCCTCATGACCGTAGGTGAGCTGATAAAATTGAGTTTCTGAAACTGAATTAGAGAAAAGACTTCTTGTGAATTTCACTGAGTACTCCCGGGAAGGGCAGCCCCATAGCCAGTCCCTGCAGGCTTCCCCTGGGACCCTCCCTCTCCCGCACACCCAGCCAGGGCTGGAGCAAGGGAAAGATTTGTCAAAAATGCTCAAACACTACTATGAATCCCCCCTAACAAACTAACAAAACCTCTTACTGAGAAACTAAAGGGAGATGGTACCGCTCCCTTCCAACCCATTCACACTCACAAGGAATGAAACAGACCACAGAGCTCGCATTTGGAAATCTAATTTTGGAGTCCAATTAAAGGTTGGCTGGAGTAGGGCACCAGCCTTGACCTGCTGCCTTTTCTTCACCTCTCTGGGGAGGAAGCTGGAGGTGGCTTGTGACAAGGACACGCACACGTGGAATGGGGGTGGGGGGATGCGGAGCTGGTCCAGGCACAGTACAAGTGGCATTGCCAGCCCTCGCCTGGGAATGGGCTCTCAAGACTCTCCTTTTTGCCCTGGGTAGCCTGGACCTGAGGCGTCCTTGGCCCTCGGAGGCCCTCAGAAACTGAGCCCACAGATACTGTTTCAGCCCATCTGGATATCTGTGTGCAGTTAGCTCCTGGAAGGCCAGCCCTTGCCCTGACCCATAGCTCTCTGGCTACGTAGCACAGCCCCCAGGCTGGGTCATGCATAGCCCTCACCCAGCAACCTGCCTGAGCGGCAGGCGCACTGATCTGAGCCTGTCTGCATGGTATCAGCTCCCTCTGCAAGACAGACTATAATACCTCATCCTGTCTCTTCTCTTTTTTTGGTAATTTTATTTATTTATTTATTTGAGAAGGGAGAGACCACAAGAGGGGGAGCAACAGAGAGAGAGGGAGAACAGACTCCCCACTCAGCAGGGGGCCCCATGTAGGGCTCCATCCCGGGACTCTAGAATCATGACCTGAGCTGAAGGTAGATGCCTAACCAACTGAGCCCCCCAGGCGCTCTCCTCATCCTGTTTCTAATCCTGAGCCTACTTTGGGGCCATCTGTCAAGTCCCTACTCCCTAACTGAAGGATACTTCTGATTTTCCCTGTGTTCACAGAATAGAGAGAACCAGTCTGTCAATGAATGCATCCGTATGGGTTCGTGTGCCCATTCATCTCATTTTATTTATGGCGTATTTAATGAATGTTTATGGAGGATCTGCTGTGGGTCAGGCACTGTGCCAAACCCAGTGACAAATAGGTGTCTCAGGATATGTCCCGTGAGTTCCCTCTAATCCATCTTCCTGAAGTCTGTTATTCCACTTTACAGCATCAAAAACCCTTAAAACATTTACAAGAAGTATCCTCTTTACATATTTGGGTATTACTTGAAACAGACAAATGGCCAGTACAGGGATCTATGGAAGTGCTTCATCCTTATCTAAATTCTAAGAAGTTTTATAAAAAACAAACAAACAAACAAAATGATATGCAAGACAATATGCAAATGTCTTGAATTACCTGAGAGAAAGTACATGATGAGTTGAAGGTCAGGCCCCTACCAGCTCTCATGTGGATCTCTACAGTGAGATTCCTTCTGCTCATTGTGCAATACCAAACTGTGTCCTCTCTAAGTGCCAGATCTTTATTCCCAGAGGCCCATGGACACCTGCAATTAGATAGCCCACTCAGATTCAACCTGTCCCAAAGAGAACCTAACATCCTCCTCCCCGAAGCTGATGCGCCTGCCTCCTGTCTTCCCTGCTCATGGACGCTGTGTTTTACAGATGCAGGGGACAGTTCTGATAGTTGTGGGGGTCATCCCCAGAGCCACTTCATGGGCGCTCGATAAATGTTTATTGAATGAGCTTTGGCATCAGTGTGGTCCTGGGCTCACAAAATGGACAAAACCAGCTTGTCCATTGGATAAATCCTCCAAACCAGTTGTCTTGAATTAGAGGTGATCACCAAAATGGGTGCTGCTGGTGATTCGCAGAGAACAGATGGCAGAATCTCTGTCTTTGATCTTGTTTTTCATCTTTAGTAGGCCCCTATAGCATGGTGTCATCAGGATTATTGGGAAGAAGTGCAAAATACACACGGCCTGAGGGAAATCTCACACGAGAGGTTGAGATGATCAGGTTAGAGAGGAAAGAACGTTTCCTCTCCGTGACTATAGCTCTTTACTGTTAGCAGAATGAGATATCCCTGGACATCTGGTGTTTATTAGGTTAGCCATTGGCCAAGAGATTGATAAAATTAATCAAAGAGACCGTATCTCCCTCCCAGGCACACCCTTACTTTCTCCCAGTTTCCCATGGCTTTCAATCCATCAAAGCAGTAAAAAGCAAGATTAACAGAGGGCCATAAATTTGGATCTGGAGTCATTGTGGCTGAAAAGTCCTCGGTCATGGTATCTAACAATTCTCATTTAGTGCTGGCAGGAATGAAAAATGGTAGAGCCACTCTGGAAGACAGATTGACAGTTTTTCATGAAGTTAAATATAGCCTCGGATGCCTGGATGGCTCAGCTGGTTAAGTGTCTGCTTTCAGCTCAGTTTATGATCCCAGGGTCTTGGGATTGAACCCCTGCATCTGGCTCCCTGCTCAATGGAGTGGGAGAGGGTTGAATAAGCGAATTATGTTTTAGGGCAATAAAACGATTCTGTATGTTACATGAGGCTATGCATTTTTAAATCTTTTTTTTTTTTTTTTAAAGATTTCATTTATTTGAGAGAGAGAAACACAGCCAGAGAGGGAACAAGCAGGGGGAGTGAGAGAGGGAGAAGCAGGCCTCCCGCCGAGCAGGGAGCCCGATGTGGGACTCGATCCCGGGTCCCCAGGATCATGACCTGAGCCGAAGGCAGTTGCCCAACCAACTGAGCCACCCAGGTGCCCCTGCATTTTTAAATCTTAAACCCATAGAACTTTATAGCACAAGAAGTTAGCCTTAATGTACACACACACACACACAAAAAGAAAGTTCAGGGAAATCCCAGAGCAGAATGTAGACTTTGATATAAAGAATCTAATTGTTATATTTTTAAGGATTTTATTTATTTATTTGACAGAGAGAAACACAGCTAGAGAGAGAACACAAGCTTCCCACTGAGCAGGGAGCCCAATGTGGGACTCGATCCTGGGACACTGGGATCATAACCTGAGCCGAAGGCAGATGCCTAACAACTGAGCCACCTAGGCGTTCAAGAATCTAACTGTTATTAAAATATAATATAACTTGGGTGCCTGGGTGGCTCAGTAGGTTAAAGCCTCTGCCTTCTGCTTAGGTCATGATCTCAGGGTCCTAAGATCGAGGCCCACATCCAGCTCTCTGCTCAGCAGGGAGCCTGCTTCCTCCTCTCTCTCTGCCTGCCTCTCTGCCTACTTGTGATCTCTCTCTCTGTCAAATAAACAAATAACATCTTTTTTAAAAATATGATATAACTTAACTGAAGAGAGTGGATGCTTACCTCAGTGACTTTGAAAATGAGTGGAGATTGGAAAACTAAAGCCAAAAGAACTGTACATAAGTCCTATACTGTAATTGGTAAAGTTATTTCCCATGGGGTTATGGGTTAACAATTCTGAAACCACCATACACATGCATGGGATCGAACAAATAGGTGAATGGGTGGCAGATAACGGGAGCCGGATCTATCACTCTCGGAGGGCGAAGTTATAGATAAACAAGGAGAAAGGCCAGAATGAATCATGTGCTACTAATTTGAAGTTGAATACATAATTACAAAAGATGTTTAGCTTAATATAGATACAGGTAGTATAAGATAGTAACAATTATGATTGTATGGACATGCACAGATTAGTATACACATAAAAACAATAACGTTAACCAAACCAAAGTCAGTCTTTTGAAAAAGATCAGCAAGACTGACAAAATTTTAACTAAACTGACCAAATTAAAAAGGAGAAAAAAACTCACTAAAAATATGAAAATCGGGAGTAAGAAATCATCATTTTGTACCAAGGGGGGATAAAAAGGAAAATCAGGAGTAAGAGAACATCATTACCAACATTACAGAAATGAGAATGATTAACAAGTAATACTGGGAGTGACTGTATGCCAACAAATTAGACAATTTAGATGAAATGGACAAATTCCTAGAAAGACACAAACTACTGAAACTGAAGAAGAAATAGAAAATCTGAATTAATTTATTTATAACAAGAGATCAAATCAGTAATTTTAAAACTTCCCACAAATAGGGGCACCTGGGTGGCTCAGTGGTTGAGCCTCTGCCTTCAGCTCAGGTCATGATCCCGGAGTCCTGGGATTGAGCCCTGCATTGGGCTGGCTGCTCAGTGGGAAGCCTGCTTCTCCCTCTCTCACTCCCCCTACTTCTGTTCCCTCTCTGGCTGTGTTTCTTTCTGTCAAATAAATAAAATCTTAAAAACAAAAACAAAAACAAAACTTCTCACAAATAAAAGCTTAGGCCCAGGTAGCTTCACAGGTGAATTCTTTCTTTTTTTTTTTTTCAAAGGATTATTTTTTTTTTAAGATTTTATTTATTTATTTGACAGAGAGAGAGAGAGCTCATAGGCAGGCAGAGAGAGAGGAGGAAGCAGGCTTCCCGCTGAGCAGAAAGCCCGATGCGGGCCTTGATCCCAGGACCCTGAGATCATGACCTGAGCCAAAGGCAGAGGCCTTAACCCAATGAGCCACCCAGGCGCCCTCACAGGTGAATTCTAACACATATTTAAAGAAGGATGAGGGGCGCCTGGGTGGCTCAGTTGGTTGAGCGACTGCCTTCGGCTCAGGTCATGATTCCGGAGACCTGGGATCGAGTCCCACATAGGGCTCCCTGCTCGGTGGGAGGCCTGCTTCTCCCTCTCTCACTCCCCCTGCTTGTGTTCCCTTTCTGGCTGTGTTTCTCTCTGTCAAATAAATAAAATCTTAAAAAAAAATAAAGAAGGATGAAAAACAATTCTTCACAAACTCTTCCAAAAACTAAAAGTTGAATGAACACTTTCCAATTCACTCTATGAGGTTGTATTACTCTGATACCAGAACCAAAGATTTTATAAGGAAAAAAGAGCAGTATCTCATATCAATATAGGTATAAAAATTCTCGGGGTGCCTGGGTGGCTCAGTTGGTTAAGCAACTGCCTTCGTCTCAGGTCATGATCCTGGAGTCCTGGGATCGAGCCCCACATCAGGCTCCCTGCTCAGTGGGAAGCCTCCTTCTCCCTCTCCCATTCCCCTTGCTTGTGTCCCCTCTCTAGCTGTGTTTCTCTCTGTCAAAAAAACAAAATCTTTAAAAAAAAAATCCTCAACAGAATACTTAAAAGCTGAAATCAGCAACATGTAAAAAGGATTCTACTCCATGACCAGGCAGGATTTATCCCAGGAGTGCAAGGTTGGCTTAACATCTGAAAATCAGTTAATATAATATACCATAGAATAGAATAGAGAACAATAGAATAAAGGACCAAACCCACATGATCATCTCAATAGATGCAGAAAAATCATTTGACAAAATCCACACCCTTCCATTATAAAAACACTCAACAAACTAAAGGAAACTACCTCAATCTGATAGAGAACATTTACCAAAAAACTCACAGTTAACATCATACTTCATGGTGAAGTATGAATACTTTACCCTAAGATCAGGAACAAGACAAAGATGTTCACTCTCACTACTTCTAGTTAACATTATGCTGGAGGTTCTAGCTAATGCAATTAGGCAAGAAAAAACAAATACATAAAAAGTCTCCAGATTGAAAAGGAAGAAGTGAACCTATCTCTGGTTGCAGATAACATGATTTTGTATACAGAAAATCCTAATGAATCCACTAAAAAACTATTAGTATATACTTGTATATTTCTCAGTTCTGTCCACTGAAAGGGTCCCAAAGCAAAAACACCCATTTATCCTGAGCACACCCAGTGCCCAGATTTTGGTTTCTAATACCATTCCTCAATAAAAAGAAACTAGGCTTTGTGGAGAAATGGCTGGGGCAGGAAATATACTACATAAATATGGAGCATCTTCTAGTGCCAGAAAGTAAGGAAATGCTCAAAGAAAAACCTCCAAGAATATGTGCATGGCACAGGAGCCAACTGAGAGAACTCCCAAGGCCAAAATAGGAATGACATCAACAACAAAATAGCATGATACTGGATTATAACTCAAGGTATAAAATAAAAACCCATGAGATCCTGTTACTTATATCAATAAATTATTGACTAAGTAAATAAGTAGGAAAAAGACAAATCTATACAGAAGAATTCCAAACAATATATGTAGATGTTGTATTTCATTAAAGAGTTGGAGCATAACTTCTTACTCCTAAAGTGTAGGCTGTGCATAGTGACTTTCTTCCAAAGAATAGAGAAGTAAAAGGCAGGAAAAAAAAGAAAACTTTACAGATAATACCTCAAGTAGGCGATAAGTCATATTGGTAGTACCGCTGATATGATGTGATAAAATGGCACTTTACTTCTTTTTTTTTTAAGACTTTTTTTTTTTTTAAAGATTTTATTTATTTGACAGAGAGAAACACAGCCAGAGAGGGAACACAAGCACGGGGAGGGAGAGAGGGAGAAGCAGGCTTCCCGCCGAGCAGGGAGCCTGATGTGGGGCTCGATCCCGGGTCTCCGGGATCATGACCTGAGCCGAAGGCAGTCGCCCAACCAACTGAGCCACCCAGGTACCCCTTAAGACTTTTTTTTAAAAAAATTATTTATTTGACACAGAGAAAGAGATCACAAGCAGGCAGAGAGGCAGGCAGAGAGAGAGGAGGAAGCAGGCCCCCTGCTGAGCAGAGAGCCCGATGTGGGCCTCCATCCCAGGACCCTGAGATCATGACCTGAGCCAAAAGCAGAGGCTTTAACCCACTGAGTGACCCAGGCGCCCAAAATGGCACTTTACTTCTATGGCTTCCCTCCCCAAAACCCATAACCCCAGTCTAATCATGAGGAAGACATTAGATAAATGCCAAATGAAAGATATTCTACAAAATACTTAGCCAGGACTCCTCAACACTATCAAGTTCACCAAAAATAAGAAAGGTCTGAGAAACTCTTACATTCTAGAGTAGTCTAACAAGACATTACTTTATATGTAATGTGGTATCCTGGATGAAATCCTAGAACAGGGGCGCCTGGGTGGCTCAGTTGGTTAAGCGACTGCCTTCGGCTCAGGTCATGATCCAGAGACCCGGATTCGAGCTCCACATTGGGCTCCCTGCTCGGCGGGAGGCCTGCTTCTCCCTCTCTCACTCCCCCTGCTTGTGTTCCCTCTCTTGCTGTGTTTCTCTCTGTCAGATAAATAAATAAAATCTTTTAAAAAAATAAATAAATAAAATCTGCCTGTTCTTTAAAAAAAGAAAAGAAAAGAAATTGTAGAACAGAAGTAGAATATACATAAAAACAAAGAAATCTAAATTCAGTGTGGACTTCAGTTAAGACTAATGTACTGAGGCACCTGGCTGGCTCAGTTGGTAGAACACAAGACTTTTGGGGCGCCTGGGTGGCTCAGTCGTTAAGGATCTGCCTTTGGCTCAGGTGGTGATCCCGGAGACCTGGGATCGAGCCCCGCATTGGGCTCCCTGCTCGGCAGGAGGCCTGCTTCTCCCTCTCTCACCCCCCCGCTTGTGTTCCCTCTCTAGCTGTGTTTCTGTCAAATAAATAAACAAAATCTTAAGAAAAGAAAAAAAGAACATAAGACTTTTGATCTTGGCGTTCTGAATTCAAGATCCACATAAGGCATAAACCTTACTTATGAAAAATAAGGTATCAATGTTGATTTGTTAATTGTGATAAATAGTACGTATATGTACCACAATGTGCCACAGCAATGTAAGGTAGCAGTAGGAGAAACTGGGTGTGAGCTATATGGGAACTCTCTATATTATCCTTGTAACTTTTCTGTAAATAAAAAATATAAATATTTTAGGGTGCCTGGGTGGCTCAGTGGGTTAAAGCCTCTGCCTTTAGCTCAGGTCATGATCTCAGGGTCCTGGGATCGAGGCCCGCATCAGGCTCTCTGCTCAGCAGGGAGCCTGCTTCCTCCTCTCTCTCTGCATGCCTCTCTGCCTACTTGTGATCTCTCTCTCTGTCAAATAAATAAAATCTTTAAATATATATATTTAAATATAAATTTATTTTATTTATTTGACAGAGAGAAACACAGCCAGAGAGGGAACACAAGTAAGGGGAGTGAGAGTGAGAGAGGGAGAAGCAGGCTTCCTGCTGAGCAGGGAGCCCGATGCGGGACTCGATCCCGGGTCTCCGGGATCATGATCTGAGCCGAAGGCAGTCGCTTAACCAACTGAGCCACCCAGGCACCCCAAATCTTTAAAAAAATATTTTGAAGTAAAAAGCTTATATAAGAAAGCATATATTGGGAGACCTGGGCGGCTCAGTCAGTTGGGCATCTGCCTTTGGCTCAGGTCATGATCTCAGGGTCTTGGAATCAAGCCCTGTGTCTGGTTCCCTGCTCAGCAGGGAGTCTGCTTCTTTCTCTCCCTCTGCTCCTTCTCCACTCCCCCTTACTCACTCTCTCTCAATAAATAAATCAAATATTTAAGGAAAATAAAAATAAATAAAAAATCATATACGGGCAAAGAGGGGCAAAAAGTATAAACTTCTAGTTATAAAATAAATAAGTCCTGGGGATGTAATGTGCAACATGATGACTATAGTTAATAATAATAATTTGAAAGTAGTTCAAAAATACACAAATACATATGTACATCTGCACATAATCGTTAACAGGGAATAGAAAAAAAATACCAAAAAGTTAATGGCAGGTGATTTTTTTCTTTTTTAAAGATTTTTATTTATTTGACAGAGAGAAACACAGCCAGAGAGGAAAACAAGCAGGGGGAGTGAGAGAGGGAGAGGCAGGCTTCCCGCCAAGCTGGGAGCCCAATGCGGGGCTGGATGCGGGGACTCCAGAATCACGACCCGAACTGAAGGCAGATGCTTAACGACTGAGCCACCCAGGCACCCCATGTACAGTGTGATTATTAAATCATCCCATCTCTGACAGTCCAACGTGTTTGTTTTCACAATGGCCATGTACCCTGCTGGGTCCCCTGATAGGACACCATGTCCTCCAGACTCGGTAATCTGTAGAAAATGATCAAAACTAGAGATGGGGAGAAATTACAAAAGTCCTAATGTTTCCTCCACTCCTACCCAAGTGAAAAAAAATTTTTTTTAACGATCCCACAAACCACTGAAGAGGAACAACCCAAACCATACTTCTCAGAAGTATTTGCCATTAAAGTTACTTCATTCCTTAAGGCTCCTTGGTAAAAACTGAGTTTTGGTTTTGCCCTCACATCTCAAGTTAAGCAAAAAAGGAAAAACCCACTGGTTTTGCTGAGTAAGAAAAGGGGCTAAATCTTCAAGACTAATCAAAATTTAAAAATATTTTTTAAGGATTTATTTTATCTTTATTTTATTTTTTAAAGATTTTATTTATTTATTTGACAGAGAGAGAACACAAGCACAGGGGGAGTGGCAGGCAGAGGGAGAAACAGACTCCCCAAAGAGCACAGAGCCCCAAAGAGGACCCTGAGATCATGACCTGAGCCAAAAGCAGATGCTTAACTGACTGAGCCACCCAGGCACCCCGAATTTCTTGTAAGTAATCTATACACCCAACATGAGGCTTGAACTCACAACCCCGAGGCCAAGAGTCAGGTGCTTCACCTACTAAGCCAGTCAGGGGCCCCCAAATTTAAAAATTTTAATAATAATGAGTTCCTTAATGGAGACCTACCTGCAGGGATTTAAGCAAAGAGGGAAACACACAGGTGTCCAATTCCAGCTTGCAAAATGAAGCTCACATCCTGAAAACACTGAGAGAACTAGTGACCCCCCCCCCCCGCCCCCGTGCATGTAGGGGAGCCTAGGTGGCTCGGTCCTTAAGCGAATGCCTTCGGCTCAGGTCATGATCGCAGGGTCCCTTCTCAGTGGGGGCCCTGCTTCTCTCTTCTCTCTCTTCCTCTGCCTGCTGCTGACCCTCACTGGGTTGTCCTGCTCTCTGTGTGTCAAGTAAATAAATGAAATCTTTTTTTTTTTTTTAGAGATTTTATTTAGTTATTTTACAGAGAGAAACACAGCTAGAGAAGGAACACAAGCAGGGGGAGCGAGAGAGGGAGAAGCAGGCTTCCCGCCAAGCAGGGAGCCCGATGTGGGGCTCGATCCCAGGTCTCCGGGATCATGACCTGAGCCAAAGGCAGTGGCTTAACCAACTGAGCCACCCAGGCGCCCCTGAAATCTTTTTTTAAAAAATAAATAAATGTGGGGGTGCCTGGCTGGCTCAGTTGGTTAAGCCACTGCCTTTAGCCCAGGTCATGATCCTGGAGTCCAAGGATCGAGTCCCGCATAGTGCTCCCAGCTCCTCAGGGAGTCGGCTTCTCCCTCTAAACCTCTCCCCTCTCATGCTCTCTCTCACGCACTCTCTTTCTCAATACATAAATAAAATGTTTAAATTTTTTTAAATAAATAAATGTGTACTTTACCACTTTTGGGGGGCCATAGTCATAATAATAGTAATTTAATTGGGCAAAATTTTCTCTGCTGTGCATTACTGGGGTGCAGAGTAGATGCTTGTAAGTGGAAGAGCGGCAGAGAGGAGCGCCTCCTCTCACTGCGGACGGCCATGTCTCCTTTGGTCGTGTGGTCTATGTGGCCACTTTCAGCTTTCTTTATTTTTAGAAAGACATGATTTTAGGTCTGTTTTGTTTTTTTTTTTAAGACTTTATTTATTTTTTTGAGAGAGAAACTGAGCATGAGCAGGGGGAGGAGCAAGCAGGCTCCCCACAGAGCAGGAAGCCTGGCACAGGGCTCCATCCCAGGACCCGAAGACAGCTGCTTAACAAACCGAGCCACCCAGGCTTCCTGGTCTTGGGTCTGTTGACCAAGCTTGTCACGATAATCTATTGTCAGATAAGAAAGTTCTAGATTTTCAACCGACACTGTGCATGATAGACACCAAGTTTCATGCATAAAACTACTCGAGTTATCAAGATCACATTGGTTTTGGGGCGCCTGGCTCAGTTGGTTAAGCAACTGCCTTCAGCTCAGGTCATGATCCTGGAGACCCGGGATCGAGTCCCACATCAGGCTCCCTGCTTGGCCGGAAGCCTGCTTCTCCCTCTCTCACTCCCCCTGCTTGTGTTCCCTCTCTGGCTGTGTTTCTCTCTGTCAAATAAATTAAAAAAAAAAAATCTTAAAAAAAATTAAAAAAAGATCACATTGGTTTTATTTTGATATAACTTAACTTTATTATTTGCTTTGACTCTTACCAGAAGAAAATATTCATTCGCTCTTCCTGTGGATGCTCCCGAGTGTTACTCCTTAAGTAGGAGAGTGTATCAGCCATTCCTCTGCACTATATACTTAATTACATATCAAAACAGACTTTCTTTTTCAAGAATTTATTAGTCAGTAATGCCTCTATCTCACTTTGTTTTTGTTGGTTATTTTAAAAAAAAAACAACTTCAGATTTATGCCCATAATTATATTCATTTGCCCACTTAGGAAGAAAGATTCTTAGCGCTCTATCCCTCCCCATAATGTACCGATGTGCGAACTGAGGTCCAGTGAGTTCTTCTGGAGAGGGGTAGTTCCTGGTATGAGATTTTAGAAATACTGTGTTTGTTGGTAGGCTTAATAGTGTCTACTTTTTCTCCCAGTGCTGATTTTTAAATAATAGCATCATCTTACATAGATAATGCAGGACTTGGGATTTCCCTGAATGGAGAAAAGGCTGCAAACACAACCCAAGGAAGGGTAAGACCAGAGGCCTCTGTGGAGACAGAAGACGCTTAGGCTTCATGCTGTGAGACTGCCTTGCTGTCACTTAGAATTTAATACACTGCATTGATATTGTTTGTACTTTTTTTTATTGTTTGTACTTTTTTTTTAATGGCAACATGCCTAAGACTATCTATAAGGAACTGTGATGCATCCATTTCCTGCATACTATACAACTATTTAAAAGAACAAGGCAGAGTTCCAAGCACTCCAAATCATATCCAAGATAGATTTAGTAAACAAAACAAAATAAAAACAAAACAAAACAAAAAATAAGTTGCAACATAGTTGCCTTTGGGAGGGCAGAAAGTGGGGATAGCGGGAACTGACCCAAAAGGGGCATGAGAAAACCTTCGGAGGGATAGAAATGTTACTATCTCATTTTGAGTGGTGGTTACATGGATGTGCCCATTTGTATTATAAAAGAGGAAATAGAAATATTTTTTCCTTACATATGCTTACAAATAATTTCTGAAAGGACACAAAAGAGATTACAGATAACAATTAGCTCTATGCAGTGGGTTAAGGTAGAAAAGAGGGAAAGAGAAATTCATTTTTCATTTTATAGCCTTCTGTACTGTTGGAGATGTTTTCTTCCCCTTTGCAAGGGCCATTTCTTTTGCATGTGGAGTCTGGCTGCCAAGGCCTTTCAGAAGCCTCTGCTGGAACCTTCAGTATAGGGGCTTTATAATAAGAGAGGAATTTTCATTTGGGTAAGAAATATCTCCCCTAACTACCTCCCTTCTGCAAATTCAAACATAATGAACTACCAGCTTTGAGTGGTTAATCTAGAGTAGCAATGGTAGGTTTATGGGAAGCCAATTATTTGGACCTCTTGACTGAAACATAGCCCAATTGATTTTAGCCATGCTTATCCCTAGGTTTGGCAGCATCTCGCCACATAAAGCATTTAGTTGTTCATAGACACTCTCTACTTGTGGAAAAGTAGAAGATCATTGTAGGATCTTAAGAAAAATTTCTGGAGCATAGCATATCTCTGTGGAGAAAGATAAGTTACAAAATGAATGTGAACAAGAACCCAAGGCTCCAGGCACCAAACCGGTGCTGACCAGACTCATTCCACCCTGGGTCTTAGCCCAAAGGCCAAGATGCGATTATGACTCATTTCAAAGGAAACGAGTTTGGGAATGCCCCGTGGCCCACAGAACCTACATAAATATATATATATATATATACCCATGCGAAGCTAAAAAATATGTGGTATTCTCCTTTACAGTAAATTCCTAATTAATGATTCAAAACTTTCATAATCTGTAATTTCCTTTTTTTTTTTTCCTAAACAGGACCTACTTCCAGATAGACCCACAGTAGCTGCTAAATAAATTCCTGTAAAATTTAACTGAAGGAATTAAGCCTGGTTTATATAGTTCCTGTGTGAGTTTAAAGACTACACACACACACACACACACACACAATGTCTGTAACTTAGCATACCTTACATCGTGCGCAAAAGAGAAAAAAAATACAAAAGACCTCTAGCTTGGTTAAAGATATAAAGATGAAAGACCAAACTAGAAAACAATATAGGAACCCGTCTTTATGACTTTGGAATAGGAAATGAGTTTTTATTTTTTTATTTTATTTTTTTTAAGATTTTATTTATTTGACAGAGAGAAACACAGCCAGAGAGGGAACACAAGCAGGGGGAGTGAGAGAGGGAGAAGCAGGCTTCCCGCTGAGCAGGGAGTCCGATGTGGGACTCGATCCCGGGTCTCCGGGATCATGACCTGAGCCGAAGGCAGTCACTTAACCAACTGAGCCACCCAGGCGCCCCGGAAATGAATTTTTAAATATGCTATGGAAAAAGGGAAATTATAAAAGAAAGTATTACTGAATTCTATTCCATTAAAATTAAGAATTCACTTTTATTAAAAGATTCCATAAAGAAAGCAAAAAACAAGCTACAAATGTATCACTGAACTGTAGAGCCAACAGAAGTGCCTCATTGGCTCAATGGCCTAAGAAAGGTCCAGGTTGAGATCCTGGGGTGTTGGGATTGAGCCTGGTGTCGAACTCTCCGCTGAGCAGGGGGTCTGCTGCTCCCCTGCTCATGTGTTCTCTTTCTCAAGCAAATAAATAAAGCCTTTAAGAAAATACGCTATGTAACCAACATATTATTTGTATATAAAAATATATGTTGTAATGCATTAAATTATTTTTATGTGTGGATCTACTACTTTGAGAACATATTTTACAGTTAAAAAAAAAATCAAGAAAGACAAAATGCAGACTTGGAGCTGGAGAGAACCTGGCTCTGGGACTGAGTTCCTGAATCGCCTCAACCTCAGTTTTGTCACGTTCTTTTTTTTTTTTTTAAAGACTTTATTTATTTATTTGGCAGAGAGAAAGATCACAAATAGGCAGAGAGGAGGCCGAGAGAGAGGAGGAAACAGGACTCCCTGCTGAGCAGAGACCCTGACGTGGGGCTCGATCCCAGGACTCTGGGATCATGACCTGAACCAAAGGCAGAGGCTTAACCCTCTGAGCCATCCAGGTGCCCCAGTTTTGTCATGTTCTGCATGACCTTCATAGTTCCACCCTTGTCAGGTTCTCAGAGCTTACTCTCTTCCTTCTCCCGGAGTTTCATTTTTTTATTTTTTTTATTTTTAAGGACTTTTATTTATTTAGTTGACAGAGAAACACATCGAGAGAGGAAACACAAGCAGGAGAAGTGAGAGAGAGAGAAGCAGGCTTCCTGCTGAGCTGGGAGCCCCATGGTCATGACCAGGATCATGACCTGAGCCTAAGGCAGACATTTAACGACTGAGTCGCCCAGGCGCCCATCTCCCAGAGTTTTAAATGTCAGTATCTATAGAGTAGCTCACATGTGGCAAGAGTGCAACAAATGGTTAATGAAAACAACTATAAATAAGTAATTGTGTCAGAGCAGGACTGGAATCAAATTCAGCTCCCGATCTAAAACAGGATCCTTCCCAACCACATGGCTGGATTTCAGTGGCCTTGGCTGTGGAGGGAAGGGGAAGCAGGGGCGGATGATGGAACTCGCCCACTGAGCTGTCTCTTATGCAGCCAATGGCGTTCACTCCTGACCTGGAGCTCCTGTTCTTCCATGGCTCCCTTGCTGACTCTGAGGCCGGAGCTGTGCTCCAGACGACATCCCCCACAGTGAGTTTCCTCAGAGAGCCACCAGCTGGGCCACGCCTGGGGTGGGTGGAAGGGAGACAGGGGGACTGGATCCTGAGGGTGGACACCAGCAAAAATAGTCAGGACAGGGAGTCACCTTCCATTTTTATGTTGGAGGAACCAAATGTAAAACTCACGAGGCCCTGACTCAGCAGCCCAGAGACCAGGAACTCTTACTCTAAACAGGTTTAGTTACTGAGAGAAATTCTCTCAAACTCTCAGTCCATTCTTTTTTTTTTTCTTCTTTTTTTTTTTTAAGATTTTATTTATTTATTTGACAGAGAGAGAGATTACAAGCAGGCAGAGAGGCAGACAGAGATAGAGAGGAGGAAGCAGGCTCCCTGCTGAACAAAGAGCCCGACGCGGGCCTCAATCCCAGGACCCTGAGATCATGACCTGAGCCGTAGGCAGAGGCTTTAACCCACTGAGCCACCCAGGTGCCCTCTTGGTCCATTTTTAAATTGCCTATTTTGCTTATATACATCAAACTAGCAAGATAATGCAAAAATGAAAAACAAGGTACCGATAGAAAGAGAAAGAAAGAAAGAAAGAAAGAAAGAAAGAAAGAAAGAAAGAAAGAAAGAAAGAAAGAAAGAAAGAAAAGACAGGAAGGAAGAAAAGACAGGAAGGAAGAAAAGACAGGAAGGAAGAAAGGAAGATAGAGGGAGGGAGGAAAGCAGGTGGACATGAATGACCCTTGTTTCAATCCTAATGCCGGAGACAATAAGGGCCAGGCCAGCTGAGAAAGCCCAGGGCTCCAGGGGCACTCGGTTCTGGAAGGACCAGAATCAGAAATGCCCCCTCCCTGCTGGGACGGTGGAGCCAGGGGTCCCCTCCTCTGGATCCTTGTAACAGAAGCTCCGCGTCCCGAAGGCAGGGGTGGACGCAGAGGGTGCACTGTGGAGGCTGGAGCAAGCTCCGTTCACACCACCTAAGTCCGTTCTTCCTGATCCTCCATCTGTACTTTTTATTCATTCTAGGGCTTTTTGAGGAATCGTTTGTTTGTACAATGAGACCTTAGGTCAAGGGAGTTTGGTTCCTCTCCAAAACACTGAGAGAAAAATGGGCTTATTGCATGGCCCCAGCAGCGGGCCAGAAAGGCACAGGCCACGTAGTCCTAACGCCCCATGGGACATGGTCCTTGGAGGGTGGGAGGTACAGTGGCCCATTCACCTAGTCTCATGCTTAACTCAAGGGCTCAGATTGTTGGGAAGAGTCCAAAGAACCCAGCAGTGGGAGCCACTCTGGACCTTTGGGGCTGTAGCTTAGCAGCAGGCTTCGGCTGGGACCAAGGGAGACCCAGAGCTGACACTCAAGCAAACACTCTTCCTATCTCGTGCCCTTGCGACCCCCGCTCTGACTGCCCTCTTGACCCCCAACCTAGGCAGCCCCTGCACAGGGCAAGGTCAGACGCGTGCAAGGGAGAAGGTGTCGGGGACGGTGCATGATCCGCCCTTCCCTCCATGCCAAAGCCACGGGAAAACTGGTGGAGGTACCTGTGAATGTGAATGAAAGCCTCTCTGGGCTTTCCCCGCCTAAAATCCGAAAAGCCACTTACCCTGTAGGTCAGGGCAATATGTCCTTGGTGTGCTTATTCAAGATGTATAGTTCCATTTAATCCTCCTCCTGGTAATCATATCTCTGTATCTCTTATCTGTATTTCTTGATCCCTCTGCCTCAATGGTCTCAACTTCTGTGAGTTTAAGCAATCACTCTGTACCCTGCAGTAACAATACTAATCCTATTTCTAGGGTGGGTGCAAAAGCCAAAGTTAAAGATTTAACTGCACCACCCAACTTCCTCACTTGGGAATAATAAAAGACTGGGACCCTTGACAGTCAAATGTAGCGAGAGGAAAACGGAGCGAAAGACAGACTGGGAGAGTAGAGTGAAGAGACAAAGCCATGAGACTGAGAGTCTGAGAGATGGAGATAGAGATAGAGAGACAGAAACAGACACAGAGAAAGACAGAGAGCCTGCGAGGAGACAAGCAAAGGCAGAGAGAGCGAAGCAAGAGACAGAGAGACAGAGAGACTAAGGCAAAGGCTGAGAGCCTGCAAAGCAAGAGACTGAGACAGAGAGAGACAAAGCAAGAGAAACAGAGACAGAGAGAGAGACAGACTGAGAGAGAAAAAGAGCGACAGAGACAGAGAAGCAGAAACAGAGAAACTGGACAGAAAGCAAGAGAGACAGAAGCAGAGAGAGCAAGATAGACAGAACCCACTGTTTGCCTAAAGCTAGATTGATGTAACTAAAAGGCCTTAAATAAAGAAACCCGAAGACACAGTTTTCGGGAGAGGAGATCCCCACGCCACTCTTCGCGTCCCGTCTCCTCATTTTATTGCCACCCCATCGCCACCTTCGGGGACCCCTGACCGACCGTTGCCAGGCCGGCTCCCGGCAATAAGGGGCATCCAAACCAGGCCTCCTGAGATGGCAGCTGGCCAAGAAAGTCAGGAAGCCAGAAGATGAAGGAAAGTGCCAGTTTCCCAAAGTCCACATAGCAAATGAGCATTGGGCTGCTTGGGGGAATTTCATGAGAGGAAGTTGATCCACAGGGGCATGATCTGGTAATTTCCTTCCCATAAGCTGCTGCTAAAGTTTTGCTATTCTTTCAGACTTTTTTTTTTCTTTTTAGATTTTATTTTATTTGAGAGAGAGAGAAAGAGCATACAAATGGGGGGAGGGGCAGAGGGAGAGGGAGACGCAGACCTCCCACTGAGCGAGAAGCCCAATGCAGGACTGGATCCCAGGATCCCTGGGATCATGACCTGAGCTGAAGGCAGACACTTAACTGAGTCACCCAGGCGTCCCATCTTCCAGTCTTTATTCAAACCACAAAGCTTTGCCTCATGTGCCTGGCTGTATCGGGAAAATATATGGCAATACCATTCCCAGCACTAATATGTCTTTTTTTTTAAGATTATTTATTTATTTATTTGACAGAGAGAAACACAACTAGTGAGGGAACACAAGCAGGGGGAGTGAGAGAGGGAGAAGCAGGCTTCCCGCAGAGCAGGGAGCCCGATGCGGGGCTCGAATCCCAGGACTCCAGGATCACGACCTGAGCCAAAGGCAGTCGCTTAATGACTGAGCCACCCAAGTGTCCCTAACATGTCTTTTCATTTGAGATCTTCATTTATCTCTCTGTAGGACCTGAAGAATTATCCTCCTACTCCAGAGACCTGTCCCTAGTTCCCAAGCAACTGAACCCTAGGTCATGCCCCAAAGACAAAACAATAGGTTATACATTCAAATGGACATTTCTGGGAGGTACAAGAAAGATCTGGAACTTTCATTGGAATATCTGTAGAATTATTCCTCATTTTGTTCACAATGAACAATTTCCATTATGGTTAAATTTGGAAGTGATTCCCACAGGGCCCTATTCAAAGATAAACTCATCTTTGCTCAAAGAACTTAGGTAGCTCTGGAACAATGTTGTTCAATAGATGTATCATATAATTCAGTATGTAATTTTAAATCTTCTAGTAGCCATATTTACAATAAAATTAAACACAGGTAAAATTAATTGTAATAAATTTATAATTGTAAAAATTTCACCTAATATCCTAAAATATTATAATTTCAACATGTATCCACATAATAAGATATCTTACATTCTTTTTGTCATTCAAAGTCCCTAAATTTTTTAAAATTAAAAAAAAAATTTTAAAGATTTTATTTATTTATTTGACAGAGAGAAACACAGCCAGAGAGGGAACACAAGCAAGGGAAGTGAGAGAGGGAGAAGCAGGCCCCCCGCCGAGCAGGGAGCCCAATGTGGGGCTCCATCCCAGGTCTCCAGGATCATGACCTCAGCCGAAGGCAGTCACCCAACCAACTGAGCCACCCAGGCGCCCCTAAAATTGTTTTTTAAAGATTTTATGTATTTATTTTGAGAGACACCATGAGAAGAGGGAGAGGAAGAAGCGGGCTCCCTGCCAAGCAAGGAGCCTGATGCAGGGCTGGATTCCAGGACCCCGGGGATCATGAACGGAGCCGAAGGCAGATATTTAACCAACTGAACCACCCCAGAGTTCCAAAGTCTCAAAATCTGGTATGTATTTTATACTTGCAGCATATCTCAGTTCAGAGTCGCCACATCGCAAGTGTTCATAGTCACAGGCGGCTAGCGGTAACCGTATTGGACAGCATCAGTTTAGTAGAGCTTGGCCTTCCTGGTCCTTTCAAACTGAACCCCCATTTGGTGAATCAGGCATATTTATTTTACTTCTGAACAGAGAGAAGGCATCCTAGAGAACTTCCCTCATTTGACAACTAATCCCTTGTGAGTTCAGACATGGAAAATGAGATACTCGAGGTACGTAAATATTTAGCGGCAACATCAAGGATTTCCTGACTCCTAGAGCAAGTGGAATTATTTGAGCCAATTACGTAAAGTACTGTCATCTATTTAAAAAATGCTACTGGGAAAAATAAATAAAGTAACCAGAGAGAATTAATGAACAAATGATTCCCGTCCGCTTGGCTGAGGATTTTAGTTGGCTTCAACTTCTCAGAATTAGTCACTCCTGAAGCCAGTCACAGGACTGTGTCAGGGGCTGGTTGGGCTGCCCTGTAGGCGGCCTTCAGGGGAAGGTGTCTTGAGCTCTGTGGGAAAGAAGAATCTGTGGAAGGTCACCCTCAGGCTAAGATAAAGTTCCTATAGAAGAGGCACCACCCATTCCCGGTTCCAGGCGTCTCCCATGTGCCCCTACATGTTGGACTCAAATCTGAGAATAGGAAGCGGAAGTAGTACCCAAACAGACTTGTGAGAAGCAGGAGTCGGGCTGGACAGGCCCTGGGGCCAAGCAACCCCACCAGTTCCAGGAGCCCTGGCCTCAAGACCAAGAGGGCCGGCAGATTCCTGCTGCAAAGGGGCCAAACCTCTCCAGTTGGGGATGCCTTCGGTGCTCATTTCAAGGGCCTGTCTCAGTGCTCCTCAAACTTTAATGCTTCTCTGAATCCCCTGAGGATCTTGCTAAAGTGAAGATTCTGCCTCAGTAGGCTAAGGGTCTGGCCTTGGATTCAGCCTTCCTGACGATCTCCCTGTTGGTCCAAGGACCACATAATAGCCGGTGAGTGGCCGGTGACTAAGCAGGCCCAGTTAGGCTGCACAGAGCTGGGTTACTTCTCCCCACAGAGATTTCTGGAACTAGTGTTAATGCACACCAACAAAGCACAACGTTTTTCTCAGCCTCAATGCTAACTTACTCCATCTTGTCAGCAGCGTGATGAGCTGGGGACTATTATTATCGTTGTCCTAGTTGTGGAGGAGGAAACCAAAGCACCGTGAGAGAAAGGTACTTGCCTACAGCAGGCAGGCGATGACACTGGGGGACACTGAGGCTTGGCCTGGGCCGCCCTGCCTGTGAGGGCCGCACGTGACGCCAGCAGAGTCTTGACAGACTCTGAGGCCACCAAACGTTCTCTCAGCGAGGCGATGATCACTGTGCCTGAGGTCTCTCAGCAGGATCCTGTCAAACTGTGATGAGCTCTCCAAAGTTTGTTTCAAAATACGCGGAAGCCATCCCCTCACCAGCCTTGGCCCACAGAACACTTTTTATCTTCAAAGGACTTCAAAATTTGTTTGTTGATGTTTCTATTTTTTTTTTAATGAAAGTTTAGTTTCTTAGGAATTCTGAAAGGATATTAAAAGTAATCAGCATGGGCTTAAGGAATTTTATGTTTAACTTCCTCACTGGGGTGGGAGACCGGCCCTATTCATATGCTTCAAACGTTGATCCCTCTTCTCTTTGTTTTAGGGGAGGGATGGGCCCGGTTTTCTCCTCCTTTGTTCTCTGCTGGATCCATGGCCATTTATGGTTATGATTGGAGTTGAGAATGGTGGGGCTGAGTCTAGGACCAGCTAACCAAGTTCCAGGGGGCCGCGTGGCCTGTCAGCTCACCCCTCTTCTCAGGGCTCTGTTTCCTCATTTGTGCCATGAAGCGTCTGGCCAGATACTCTGATGTGCTAGCACACGGCATGCTCTTTCTCAATTAGCAATAATTGTGCAGCCGCGGATAAACCACATTACCTCTGATACTGCTGCTGCCTTCTCAAGTCTCAGCCTCTCTGTGAGGAACCCCTCTGACCTGTGTCTTCCTTCTTGCCTCCTGGCCTTTTACATGTGTATCCTTCTGTCTGGCATTCCCCGCCTTCTCCGGCCTGCCTAGTAAACTCCTACTCATCGCTAAAGTCCCTCCTCAATGGCGTTTTCTAAGAAGCTTGTTAGGACCCATTTGGATGAGACAAGTCATCCACCCTTTGTGCTTCCAGTGTACCTTCTGCTGACCACAAGGAGCTTTCATTGAATCCCTTTGTAGACACTCAAGTACAAGTAACAGAACATCTGACTAATGGTGGCTTATACAACAGAAATATTTCATCAGCTCTCAGAAAACAGATGGTGGACTCTTCAGGGTTGGTTCAGCAGCTCAACTCTTTCCTCAAGGATCAAGGCTCCTTCCCTTCTGTCATCCTCAGCACATTGGGTGTATCTTGCCTCATGGCCACAAGATAGCCCCCATAGCTCCAAGCCTCACATCATCACACTTCAGCATCCAAGAAGGAAGAATGGGGAGGGGGTGGGATAAAATGGGCCTTTGGCTTCCCCACTTGCTCTTGACCTCCTAATAGCTGTTCTTTCCTACCTCTGATTCCTGCACTCATCAGACACCCCACCCCTAACCGCTCAACCTGGCCACACACACTTAAATATCTATCCTCAAGACCTGACCCTTCAGGTACCTCAGCTGAAAGACCTCTTTTGTCCTTTTAAAAAAAAATCACTCCCACAATCTGAAAATCTTGAAAGGTTCTGACTGGTCAGTTATTCCTTTCTGAATAGCTCTGTTGTACGTGTGGCTTTTACTGTGAGCCACCTCAAATAGGTTTTGGAAGTGGGTGTGGTATAAATAATAAATAAGTGAATGAATATCTGGAAGTGTGGCTGTTTTTATTTTGTCTTGGGAGAATGTGGTTACCTCTGCGATAAGTCCCTCTGGCTAAGAGAAAACAGGATGGCTTGGCCCCTGTCTGGAGGCTGTTCGCTGATGCAGGGGATAGGGCCAGTAGTCGGTGGGGGGGGGGGGGGCATCTGGGACTTGAGCTTACTTTTCAAGCAGCTCGCTGGGCACATAATGTGAACTTTGGAGAGAGATAAAGTCCGAGGCCTCATTGCTGACTTCAGGGTAACTGCCTCTGTGATGCAAAGACCTCTGCTGCAGGCCTCAGTTTCCCAAGTGTCCTCAAAGAGCCCCACTAACTTGGCTGATATATACATGTTAGGGTATGGGGTCTGTGAAGTACTTCCCGGAGAGGTAGAACTGTGCATTAGGGACTTGTAACAGGCATTGGGGTCCCTGACCAGTCTTCTTCTCAACCACTGTGGCCTTGGCTTCCCACAGGAGCTGGGAAGAGAGCTCACTGTCCTCTTGCCTGTCTTAGAAGGATGGGCTTCCTCCTCCCTCCGTTGAAATACTAGCGACAGAGTCCCTGCTCCTCCTGCTCTGTGCTCCCAACTTAGGGACTGCCCTTTCCAGCCTCTGGAGCACCAAGTGGGAATGCCAGGGGCGATGGACATCTCCCGTGCGTGGGGGTCCCCAGGGGACTCCTAATGCAGAGAGAATAGCAGCGGATGCCAGAACCATGTGTCTTAGTAGACGCAGGGAGGGCCCCCCTTTTCTCCGGATTCTCTGTGCTTGCCTCCTCATCATGCATGACAGGGCCAGACTTGTCGAATCAAATCATACTCAAGCAGGATGGGAAGAGAAGGGCTCTGAGAAGGGTCCATCATAAAAGTTTTGTCTTCCCACCTTGCCTGCCTGACC
Organism: Spilogale gracilis; assembly: GCA_004023965.1. Lineage (NCBI taxonomy): Eukaryota > Metazoa > Chordata > Mammalia > Carnivora > Mephitidae > Spilogale > Spilogale gracilis. The sequence continues at coordinate 30,306 of PITA01012206.1, forward strand.
TCTCCTCCCCTGGGCTGTGGCTAGCAGCAGCCTGGCTTTCAGGGCAGCCAGGGATGGGCTCCTTAGCCCCTCTGACCCAGGCCCTTCCCTTCCCTGCAGCTTTGGCCACAGTCAGAGAGGAAGGAGCCTCACCCACGACTAGCATATCCAGGAATCGGTGCGCTTCACCAGTGTTCTTGATCATAGCTGGAGTTCTGGTTTCTACGAAGTAGTAGGTGAGCTTCCCTTGTTGTCTCTCTCCAGGCTGAGAGGAAAGCCCTGGATTCCTGAGGGGTAGATTACTCCATTATGGAACAGCTTACAGTCTTCAATTGTAAAGTACTCTCCCATTTCTCCAGTACCTCCATACTTAACCACTTCATTTAGTCTCTTGAGTAAGTCAGCAAGAGGCATACTGTAATCACTGTCCCTATTTTACCCCTCAGCAAATCCCTGCGCAAAGAGTATTCATTTTCTGTTGTTGCTATAACACATCAACACAAAGGGGCACCTGGGTGGCTCAGTTGTTAAGCGTCTGCCATCTGCTCAGGTCATGATTCCAGGGTCCTGGGGTCAAGCCCCTTATGGGGCTCCCTGCTCAGCAAGAAGCCTGCTTCTCCCTTTCCCTCTCCCCCTGATTGTGTTCCTGCTCTCTCTCTCTGTCAAATAAATAAATAAATAAAATCTTAAAAAAAAAAAAAAACAACAAAACTAACTAAAACCCACAAAGGTAACAGCTCAAAACCACACAAACACATTATCTCAGTGTTCTGTAGGTCAGACGTCCGGGCAGAGCCTGGCTCAGCTCACGCAATACTAAAGTCAGCTGTCAGCAGGGTTGTGTTCCTTTCTAGAGGTTTCGAAGATGAATCTGCATAAAGCTCACGCCAGTAGTTGGCAGAATTTAGTTCCATGTGGTGTAGGATGAGGGACCCCGCAGGCAGTCAACTGGGGGTCATTCTCAGCCTCCGGAGTGGCCTACATTCCTTGCTTTGTAGCTCTGTCCCTCCATCCCACAGCCAGCAGTGGCGGTTGAGGTCCTCTCTGACCTTCTGTGAAGCCTCATCTGCCTTCTTCCTTCATTCAGAGAAAGTTCTCTGCTTTTGAGTGCTCATGTGAATAGATTGGGCCCACCAGGATGATCTGGGACAATTTTCCCATCTCAGGGCCTGTAACTGTTTTTTGGTTTTTGTTTTATTTTTTCATTTATTTGACATGAGAGAGAGAGAGAGGGAGCACACAAGAAGGGGGAGGCGCAGGCAGAGGGAGAACAGGCTTCCCGATGAACAGGGAGCCCAATGTGATGCTGGATCCCAAGACCCTGGGATCATGACCTGGGCCGAAGGCAGATGCTTAACAGACTGAGCCACCCAGCTGCCCCTTGGGCCTGCAGCCTCCATCACATCAACAAAGTCCCCTTGCCAAATCATGTAATGCATTCACGGTTCTGGGGATTAGGACATGGGTATCCTTGGGGATCATTCTTTTTCCTACCACTGTAAAGTTTCCAAAGCTATAACTCAACTAGGTATTGGCAGCAGTGGAAAACGAACCCACATCCTCTATCTAAAACATTTACTTTTCCCACCACATCCCAGCTGTCTTGGGAAATTTTAGAGCATCGTTGAATTCATCCCATTTCTTCCAGGTGAGACACAACCAACTGGGCCCAAGAAGAAAAATGTCAGCAGAGAGAAGGATTCTCCCCCTCGGCCCTACGCCCTCTGCCCTCCTCCCTCTGGACCCTTGTCAGCAGCACCTCACTCCCTGGCGTGGTCCGGGATTGTCTGGGAAGCTCTCAGACATCACACCTAGTTGGTCTAAGATGGGGGCTAAGGCAAGCTGAGGGCATCTCTGCCTGTTTACCTTGGAAGTCCCCAGAAGGGCCTCGCGTAAGTACGGACAGACTGTGAGCGCACAGCACACACTTCCTCCCCGCCGCAGACCGGGCAGAGTGAGAGAATGAGCTGGAGACTCCAAAACAAACCAGGAGCTCGGGCTGGGGTGGACATTTTCCATCCTCTTTCTGCTTCTGGCCCCAGGTAAAGGTATACTCATTCTTCCCCATCAGAAATTTCCTCCTAGAAACAGAAATCTTTTGTTTATTCATTCCATGCCTATTTTTGTGTACCTGCTTCATGCGGGGCACTCTTCTGGAGATTCATCAGTGAACAAAAGGGAAGAGATCCCTGCTCTCCTGTAGCCTACACTCTGGGATCCAGGAGCGGTAACTCTCCTGGACAGTAAAACAAACAAACAAACACAAAAAAAACATAATAAATGAGCTCATTAGAAGGCCATAGAGCTATTGAAAAAGGAGCACAGAGCAGAATGAGGGGTGCAGGTGGGAATGCAGACTGCAGTATTAAGTACGGGCACAAAATGATCCTTATTGAGAAGGCAAGGTTTGAGGGCACCTGGGTGGTTCAGTGGGTTAAAGCCTCTGCCTTCGGCTCGGGTCATGATCTCAGGGTCCTGGAATTGAGCCCCACATTGGGCTTTCTGCTCAGCAGGGAGCCTGCTTCCTCCTCTCTCTCTGCCTGCCTGCCTCTCTGCCTACTTGTAATCTCTCTGTGAAATAAATAAATAAAATATTAATTTATTTTATTTTATTTTATTTTATTTTGATTTTTTTAAAATAAAATATTAAAAAAAATTTTTTTAAAAAAAGAAGGCAAATTTTGAGCAAAGAATTGAGGTGAGAGAGGTGGCCCAAAGGGTTGAGAGTATTCCGCATAGAGGACGCAGCTGTGCAAAGGCCCTGAGGCAGAATCATGCTTGTTGCATTGGAAGAACAATAAGGAGCCCAGTGGAGTCCTAGAAGATGGCCTTGTAAGGAATGAATTTAACTTTTTTTTTTTAAGATTTTATTTATTTGAGAGAGAGAGCACAAGCTGGTTGGGGGGGGTGGGGTGCAGAAGGAGAAGAAGCAGGGAGCCCAGTGACGTGGGGCTCGATCCCAGGACAAACTGAGCCACCCAGGTACCCCAGGGATGGATTTAATTTTGAGTGAAATAGGAAACTACCATGAAGTTTTTGATCAGAGGAACATCGCATTTCCATGGAGTGCTGATACAGGGAGCCAGTTAGAAAGCAAGGGTTTGGGGACTATGATGATAAACCAGAGTCAAGCAGCCATTGGAGGAGACGTTTTAAGCTCTGCGTAGTGTAGCCTCAGGGGAAGTAAGGGAGGTTGAGGAAGCTGGGCGTTGGCCTCAGGCTAGCTCAGTGAGATAAGGTAGGTAGGTTCTGGCCGGTGTAGACTTCACTGGTAGGGCCCTGGGACAGCCTGCCCGCTCACCATTACCTCCAGCTGACTGGATGGGGAGGACGGAGAGGGAGACCCTCCAAGGTCTCACAGTCTGAGTGGGGCCACATAAATGGCGCAGCATCCAAGCCAAAGGTGGGAACCACCTGTTCCCAACTCAGAGATTCGGCAACACACCAACCTGTGTGAGGGGGATCACCCCAGCTTTCCCTTTGTGGGTTACCAGCGACAAAGCCAGGCTAAATCACAACTGTCTCTTTGAAGCTGTGAGGGAAATCCCACAGAACCAGACCTGGACAGTGGGAATGGTGAGGTGCCTGTCATGTGAAATGCAGGATGTGGCCACATGAAGGGCATCGTGCTGTTCCTTCATGCAAGGCAGTCTTACGTTAATATATAAGAAAACATGGTTACAGGGGATTTTACAAGTTTTTTTTTTTAAGTTTTTTTTGTTGTTTTTTTTTTTTTTACAGAGAAATAGCACAGTCACAGGGAATGGCAAGCAGAGAGGGAAGCAGGCTTCCCCTTGAGCAGGAAGCCCAACATGGGACTCAATTCTAGGACCCTGGGATCATGACCTAAGCCAAAAGCAGAGGCTTAACCACTGAACCACCCAGGCACCATTATATTTATTTTTTCAAGGACAGAAAAACTTTATTTTTTTTTAACATTTATTCATTAGTAATCTCTATACCCAGTGTGGGGCTTGAACTCATGAACCAGCATGAACCAGCCAGGTGCCCCTATACATTTTAACCAGTCGCATGAACCAGCCAGGTGCCCCTATACATTTTAACATCTTTTGAGTATTTTATAATCAGAGGAAAACAATGAAAATATCATATTTATAATTATAGTGGCAGAACACTTAACTTGGTGTGAGGAATCACTCCCGGATGGGGACTGACAGGAAAGGGGTCCCGGGGAGGAGGCTCTGCCACCCCTCCGTTCCCTTTCTGTCCCTGACACTTGCTTGGAGGCCAGGAGCAGAGCTGTTGGCAGGTATCCCAGGCCTGCCACCCTCGCACGTCCCCTGGTCCTGAAATCAGTTTTGCATTTCTAATCCCATCATCCCTGAATTGAGGGTAAGGAAACAATGCTGAGCTGATCAGAGTTAGTTGACTGGGTTTCAATACCTGCTCTGTTTGGGGAGGATTTTATTTCCTCAGAGGAAACACGGGGACTGAGGTTTCTCCCCTGGGAATAGTGCTCCCTGGAGGTCCCAGGTGCTTTCCCCTTTAGTCAACTCACACCTGTCAGATCATACTACTAAACCCCAGCTCTAGAGGATAGTCCAGATGTTTTTTAGTCTTATTTCCTTTGTATTTTAATTATCCACTCCAATTATATTTATTGCAGAAAAATTTTCAAAAATAAGGAAAAAAAAAAAAAAAGACAAATTATCTGTAGGCCCACCAACCAGAGAAAACCAACCTATTTCTGTCTCATATTTAGATATAAAATAGTCAAAATGAAATAATCACAAACACATTGGTAATTTTTTCTTTTAAAGATTTTATTTATTTGACAGAGAGAAACACAGCCAGGGGGAGTGAGAGAGGGAGAAGCAGGCTTCCCGCAGAGCAGGGAGCCTGATGTGGGACTCGATCCAGGGTCTCCGGGATCATGACCTGAGCCGAAGGCAGTTGCTTAACCAACTAAGCCACCCAGGTGCCGGTAATTTTTTTTTTAAGATTTTATTTATTTCTTTGACAGAGAGAGAGAGAGTGATCACAAGTAGGCAGAGAGGCAGGCAGAGAGAGAGGAGGAAGCAAGCTCCCTGCTCAGCAGAGAGCCCAACACGGGCCTTGATCCCAGGACCTTGAGATCATGACCTGAGCCGAAGGCAGAGGCTTTAACCCACTGAGCCACCCAGGCACCCCACATTGGTAATTTTTTTAAAAAAGATTTTACTTATTTGTTTGTTAGAGAGAGAGTGCTAGCAAGCGCACAAGCAGGGGGATGGGCAGGCAGAGGGGGAAGCAGGCTCCCTGCTGAGCAAGGAGCCCCATGAAGGACTCCATCCCAGGACCCTGAGATCATGTCCCAGGACCCTAAGATCATGACCTCAGCTGAAGACAGACGCTTAACCAACTAAGTCACCCACCCATCCCTGGAAACGTGTTTTTTCATGAAATATACATCTCAAGTACCTTTTCAAATCTATAAATATGCAGGTCTCCACAAGCATGTTAATGAGTACATACTATCATATCACATGACTCAGTCACTGGGAACCATTCCCCTGTGGTTGGACAGGCTTTTGCAGCTGCCGTCCACATCAACACCACTGTGCTTGATATCCTTGGACTCACCTTTGCTCTCACTTGCCATTATTTGCTTAGGCCAAATTATAGGAGATAAACTGCTGGTGTGGAGGAAACAATGTTTTTGGTATGCCTCTTTAAGCCAGGGACACTCTAAGTGTTGGGTTCAATGAGCTCAGAGGCTTCCTCCAGCTCTGACCCTCTGGGTCTGGCTTCTCTTTAGAGTCAGGGCTGGGGCCAGAATCCCTGCTTCTAAACCCTGTGGCTATTGTCACATCTCTTCTGGGTTGGAAGGGTGTTCATAGTGTGATCTTTGGCCAAAGAAGTAGCTTTCCCTCTCTTTCTCAAATTATCCCACATGCGATCTCTCTCCCCTTCTCCTCCTGAAATCTTTCCCTTGGCTCCTTGCTCTTTTCAGCCCTGCAAGTGCCTACATGATGCCTACAGCACTTTGATTCATTCAGACGATTGGGTGAACAGTAAACAGTCATGAAAAATTGACTTTGTGCCACATCCTGGGAAATACAGAGGAGAATGAGGGAAGTGCCCATCCTCATGGAGCTTCTAAGTACTAAGAGAACTTCAGACAGCAATAATGAATTACAAAGAAACAACAAGGTAATGGGAGAGTGAGGGGCTGTGGTGAGATGCTTTTGGTAACATGGCCCAGGGCATCCTCACAGAGGGGGTGACATTTGAAGGAAAAGAATACCTCATTTTACTTCTTGACTGATATGTCTTCCTCCCTTTGTTACATGGAGACCCTGGGTTGTTATGGGTATTATAAGAGAACAGTGCCTGGTACATAGAGGGAGCTCAGTAGATGTGTGTGGAATGTATGAATGCATGAATGCATGATAGAATAAATGAGCAAATCAATGGAGGTGAAGGTCCTACCGCCTGCAGCACTGTTCAGATCCATGGGGAGCTCTGAGCCTGGAACCAGGAAGGTGGGTTTCTCCCCAGGTGCTTCAGTTTGTTATCTAGGAGGGAATAGGAGACCAGAGAGCTTAGAGAGCTCACTCCGCCACACAGCAAGCCGCCTGGCAGAGCTGCCCAGAGCCCCAGCCCAGTGGCACAGCATACTGGTTAAGAACAGAGGCTTGCATTTGGCTCCGCTCTTGACCCATTCTGCGACCTTGGGCAAGTTATCCAAAGCTCTATGAGTCAGGTTTTAAATCTAGCAAATGGAGATAATAGCACCGCCTGGATTACGTTGAGATAAAGACTGTAAGAGCTTGGCAGGAAGGCAGGCTCAGCCCAGGGGAGTAGCTGGCCCGGCTGTTCCTGCGGAGCCCTGGAGGCCTGGGGCCACCACGGGCTCGGGGAGCCTGAGTGTGCACCTGGCCTCCTGGCAGGGCTCCCCCAGGGCGTGGGGCGGGAGGTGGGTGCCCAGCAGGACTGCAGGGGAGGGAGGAGACACATGTGGATGTGTTTTCCACATTATTTCACATTTCTACCCACATCCTGACTTCTCTTCAAAAAGAACTGTTGTAAAAACAATATAGAGACATTAAGGGAAAGTTTTTTAAAGATTTTATTTATTTATTTGTAAAGGAAATTTTAAAGGAAAAACAAACACCTATGATCTCAGCATTCTAACCCCAACTGTTGTTTTCTTTCTGCCCAGTCCTTCCTATTTGGCTAAACGCACGCAGACCTGATGTGGCTGTGCCTCTGGTGATCTAGGTCGTATTATGCTTGTCACTTAACATTTTAAAATAAATGCTCCTTCATTATCCTATAGTCCTCATATACAGAATTATTTTTATAGATTTTATTTGTCAGAGAGAGCACAAGCAGGGGGAGTGACAGGCTGAGGGAGAAGCAGGCTCCCCATTGAGCAGTGAGCCCAAAGTGGGACTCGATCCCAGGACGTTGAGATCATGAGCAGAGCGGAAGGCAGACGCTTACTGGACTGAGCCACTCAGGTGCCCTTTCATATACAGAATTTTTTTTTGAAAGACTTGATTTATTTATTTGACACAGAGAGAGAGAGATCACAAGTAGGCAGAGAGGCAGGCAGAGAGAGGAGGAAACAGGCTCCCCGCTGAGCAGAGAGCCCGATGCAGGCCTGGATCCCAGGACCCTGAAATCATGACCTGAGCTGAAGACAGAGGCTTTAACCCACTCAGCCACCCAGGCACCCCTAAATATGTAATTTTAAAAACAAGCTTAACAGTTCAGATGCTTACTGGAGCATTGAAAGGAAAATGCATGTGAAATCTCAGATTCGCTTTTAAAAACCCCAGGACCAAACCAACAAATAAAAGATTGGAGAAAATTAGATAAAACCAAATTGGCGAAATGTTAATATTCATTGAAAGCGGGTGATGGACGCATGGTCATTCATTTCATTGTTCTCTCTGCCTTGAACTATCTTTGAAATCTTGTGGGATGAAAAGTCTAAAAATCTATTTTCTCAGGAAGTCTTGCAGGTTCCCCTACTTAAAATCACTGTCTCTGTCTCGGTGACTCTCATTTTGTGTTTTTCATCCCCGATTTTTGTTTTCTCTCCATAGTCTTCAGTGACAATTTAAAATTACAGAGACTCATTTTAACTTACATTTAACAGAAGGAAAAAAGATACTGTAGTAGAATGAAGGAGTTGCTGAACATCAGGTCATGGTTCTTCAAGGACCCTTTGAAAATTTAATAAAATATCTATAAAAATCATTGAGGTTAGAGATACTAGATCATTTTCCTTTTTTCTTTGCTCATTTATTTTAACTTTTTAACTTTTTTATGCTGACCATGGGGCTGGAATTCACAACCCCAAGATGAAAAGTCAGATGCTCAGGGGCACCTGGGTGGCTCAGCCGTTAAGCATCTGCCTTTGGGTTATGATCCCAGATCCTGAGAAGGAGCCCCATATCAGGCTCCTTGCTCAGCAGGAAGCCTGCTTCTCCCTCTCCTACTGCCCACCCCCTCCACAGCTTGTGTTCCCTCTCTCAGTCAAAAAAAAAAAAAAAAAAAAGTCAGATGCTCTACGGGCCCAGCCAGCCAGGCACCCCTCTGCCCTTCTGCTCATCTCTTCTTTTTACTTTTTTTTCTTTTCTTTTTTCTTTTCTTTTCTTTCTTTTTTCTTTCCTTCTTTTCTTCTTTCTTTCTTTCAAGATTTATTTATGTATTCATTTGAGGGAGAGAAAGAGAAAGAGAGCACAGAGGAGAGGGAGACAGAAAAGCAAACTCCCCACTGAACAGGGAGCCCCAGGCAGGGCTGGATCCGAGGACTCTGGGATCATGACCTGAGCTGAAGGCAGACGCTTAACCAAACTGAGCCACCCAGGCACCCTTCTGCTCATTTCTTAATGGGCATAAACTTAAATTTCCAGGCAGTAACATTTAATAACTGCTTCATCGACATCAGAATAAATATCACTAATATTTAAAGAAACAAATAAACCTTATTTTTTACTTACACATACACCAAGAATAAAGTGGAAAACATAATGGCTACATTTAGCATGAACTCTCAGGGCGCCTGGCTGGGTCAGTCAGTGAAGCATGTGACTCTTGATCTTGGGATTGTAAGTCTGAGCCCCACGTTGGGTGTGGAGATCGCTTAAAAATAAGGTCTTGGAGCACCTGGGTGGCCATGAGTCAAGCCTCTGCTCTGGGCTCAGCAGTGAGTTAGCTTGAAAGAGTCTCTCCCTCTGTCCCTCCCCAACTCCCTCCCTCTCATTCTCTCATTCAAAATAAAGAAATCTTTTTTTTTCTTTTTTCTTTTTTTTAAAGATTTTATTTATTTATTTGACAGAGATCACAAGTAGGCAGAGAAGCAGGCAGAGAGGAAGCAGGCTCCCTGCTGAGCTGGATCCCATGACCCTGAGATCATGACCTGAGCTGAAAGCAGAAGCTTTAACCCGCTGAGCCACCCAGGCGCCCCAAAATAAAGAAATTTTTTTTTAAAAGATTTTATTTATTTATTTGACAGAGAGAAACACAGCGAGAGAGGGAACACAAGCAGGGAGAGTAAGCGAGGGAGAAGAAGGCTTCCTTCCAGCTGGGAGCCTGATGCAGGGCTCGATTCCGGGGACTCTAGGATCACAACCCAAGCCAAAGGCAGACACTTTACGACTGAGCCACCCAGGCATTCCCTTTGGATTACTTTTTAAAATAATCTATCATAAGCTATCAGTTGCTAGACAGCCTGGAAACGGATATAAATGGGCAGACCTAGTCAAGGAGCAGAAGAAAAATGCCCTCTGGTTCCCACCCTGGACCAGCCTCCTCCTGGTTCTTTCCTACCTTGGCAATCTGAGTCTTCCCAGAGGGCACTCTGGCTTCGCCCTCCTCTGCTTGCTCAGCTCCTTCCCTCCCCCACACATTATTTCCAGCCCTGGGGGCTCAGGCTCCCCAAAGAAGCTATACAAACACAGGCACTACCCCTGACCCCTCAGGTCTGCATGGAAGTTGGGGGAGGGGCTGTCTTTTTTGAAACCTTCTATGTAATTCTGAGGACACCACCCCATCGGTGTCTTTCATGCCTCATTCCGTACCCTAGGATGTACCATGATGTCTGGCAAATAGTAGGTGCTTAATAAATATGTCACAGGGCGCCTGGGTGGCTCAGTGGGTTAAAGCGTCTGCCTTCGGCTAAGGTCATGATCTCAGGGTCCTGGGATCGAGGCCCACATTGGGCTCTCTGCTCAGCAGGGAGTCAGCTTCCTCCTCTCTCTCTGCCTGCCTCTCTGCCTACCTATGATCTCTCTGTCAAATAAATAAAATCTTTTTTTCTAAATAAATAAATAAATAAATAAATACGTGACAGACAACTGAAGAACCAGTGTTTTAAGGCCCGTGTACCTGTGTACGGAAGTCAGCATTACCGCCGGATTCGCACAACCATCTTGTGAGGCAGAGAATACAGTGAAGGGTTCTCACAGAGGCTAAGAGGTGAAGAAATTTCTTCAAGGTCACACGGGGAGGGGCCGGAGGCTTGGGGGGAGGGGCCGGAGGCTTTGTGGGAGGGCGAGTTTAAGGAGGGGAGAAAGGAATTCCCATCTCCTTTACTTGGTAGGTAGAAGGGAGCAGAGGCAAGGGGGAAAAAGTGGAAAACGAAGAGGAGGGACCAGAAAAGAAGTAGAGGAAGGTTAGAGGATCCTGAAAGTATGGAAATGGAACACGATGACCAAAAAGCCCAGAAAAAGCAGCGCAGGTGGAGACCTGACCGGGATTATTATGAGGAGGCAGGGCCGGAGCCACTTTCTCATGGTGAGGGGTGAGGGCAGAAGGAAACCGCAGTTCTAGAGAAAAGCGCTCAGGGGGTGTGAGGCTACAAACCTATTTCTGGGAAGCAGGCATGTCCCCCAGTGTGATGTTTCCTTGGAGTCAAAGCGCTTGGGCCTAATGTTACCGAGGAAAACACATTCTTCTGCTGACTACATCCTCTGGTCCCTCCTCCTCTTCCCACACTGTGTGTTTAGGCAGCTGCATTGCATTTTTAGAACAATTTTTAACTTGCAAGCTGTACCTGTGGAACCAGAATGTCTGGTCAAGACCAGTTACATAACACCCTCGGCCCTCCTGGGCGCCAGGGGCAGCTCCAACTTGGCACCACACAGGTGTTGGCTGGGCCTCGTCAGAGAGGGCAGGAGGTCAAAGGAAGGGGTCCCCTTCTCACCTGGACACCTGAGCCCCCACTCCTCGAGCAGGAAAGCTGAGTGGGACAGGACCCCGTGTGAGTTTTCTAGCCAGGAGCCCTGAGAATGGAGCTCCGCTCTGGTCTAAGGCTTCCTGAAGGGTTTAGGCTAAATCGAAGAAAGAACTTTGTCATTGAGGTGGGCAAAATATTCGTCGCACAGAGATTTCTTCTGTACCTAACCAAAGATGATCTGTGATGAATGAGGTAGGCATGTCCAGAGCAGAGGGATGGGTTATATGACTTTTGGAAGACCGTTCCACCAGGAATTCGTGGTGTGCTGGGTAGGTCCTGGGCCAGGACACCCAGATCTTAGTACTTAATGCCCAGCTGCCAAAAAGGCCAAATTTCAAAAAAAGATTTATGGAATTAAGTTAAGGAACTAAACTCATTGCATTCACTATAGCTCCCCAGGACAGGCCTGAGCAGAGAGAAGGAGGGAATGCCAACAGCTATCAGGATAGCTGGAATGCACGTTCCAGAAACAGCCCAGGGCCCACAGAAGTCAAGAGAGGTGGGTGGGAGATGGAATTCCAGCAAGCTAGTACACATTCTGCCCACCAGCTGGCCCAGCCTCTTCACTTTATTTATTTATTTATTTATTAAAGATTTTATTTATTTGACAGCGAGAAACACAGCGAGAGAGGGAACACAAGCAGGGGGAGTGAGAGAGGGAGAAGCAGGCCTCCTGCGGAGCAGGGAGCCCGATGTGGGACTCGATACCGGGTCTCCGGGATCATGACCTGAGCCGAAGGCAGTTGCTTAACCAACTGAGCCACCCAGGCGTCCCCCAGCCTCTTCACTTTATAGACAGAAGACTGAGAAGTGATTCACTTGCCCACAGTCACATAGAGAAGGAGAAGGTGATGAGGTTGGTAGGTCAGCAACCGTTAGGTCAAGACCGTAAGGTCTTTCATGAACTTCAGAAGGGTGAAGGTGAGTCTAACTCTGATAGCTGCTGGAGTGGGTTCCGGGGAGGACTTCAGAACCCCCTGGAGAGATCTCAGCCCTGGGTCTGCAAGCCACAGATAGGAAGGCAAGAACAACCAAGAAGAACAACCAACAGGACTCAGAAAGCTAGGCCTGGCTCCCCAGAACCTCCAACATAAAGCACCGACCCCTTGGGAGATCATGCAAGTCCTTAGGGAATGGGCTCCCAACCCCCCTTAGCTTTGCATCTTGCCCTCAGCTGTGTTGCTTCCAGAACCCACCAGGACTTTTCACATATCTGACTTTGACACATACTTTCCTTTGCCTGGGATGCTCTTATACCACCTGGTCCCACTCATGTTTCAAGTATCAATCCAAAACTGCTTCTTCTGGGAAGCCCTCCCTGATCTCCTCAGGCAGAGGCTGGCATTTCTTCCCTGCAGCTTCTGTGATGACTGGAAGCTTGCACTGGCCCCTCCCAGTACTCCTCCCATATGTGCTAATTACCCATTTGCTTATTGTGGTAGGTGGGCTCTGGTAGGGTGACTCGCCATGATCCTTACCTCTTGGGGTCTCTCCTATATAATGTCCTCCCCTTGAGTGTGAGCTGGGCTCAGTAACTTCCTTCTAACAACAAGAATCCAGCAGAAGGGGGCGCCTGGGTGGCTCAGTTGGTTAAGCAACTGCTTTCAGCTCAGGTCATGATCCTGGAGACCCGGGATCGAGCCCCACATCAGGCTTCCTGCTCGGCGGGAGGCCTGCTTCTCCCTCTCTCAATCCCTCTGCTTGTGTTCCCTCTCTCGCTGTGTTACTCTCTGTCAAATAAATAAATAAAATCTTTAAAAAAAAAAAAAAAAAAAAAAAAGAATCCAGCAGAAGTTAAGGGACATCTCTTTGGAGATTGGTTACAAAAGGACTATCTGTGGCTTCTGACTTGGTTGTCTGCGGCCCCGCATCGGGCTCCCTGCTTGGCGGGAAGCCTGCTTCTCCCCCTCTCTCGCTGCCCCTGCTTGTGTTCCCTCTCTAGCTGTGTTTCTCTCTGCCAAATGAATAAAATCTTAAAAAAAAAAAAAAAAGAGAGAGAAAGAAAGAAAGGAAGAAAGAAAGAAAGAAAGAAAGAAAGAAAGAAAGAAAGAAAGAAAAAATAAAAGATCTCAAAAATTTGCCTTCCGAGTATCCATCCATTGTCTCAGGAAGCTGCGCAAGGGTGTGCTCTGCCAAAACAAGACTGTAAACCAAGAAAGAAGAAGCAATGGGATTCAGGAGCTAAGCATCAACAAAGCGAGGAGCAAAGGGACTGTCCTGCCGATGGCGCGGGAGAGTCTAGGACAGCAGCTGTGGCCAAGGCCTGGAGGGGCACGAGTCTGGGCACAAGTCCAGACTTGAGCAGGTCAGAAGGCTGACCAAGGGATGGTTCTGTTCAGGAAGACACAATCCTGAGACCAGCTAGTGTAATGGGCATATTGACTGGAGATTTATACACAAATGGGGGAGTGGTTGGGATTGAATTAGTAACAGATATATGGAACATTAAGCAAGTGAGAAAGGAAGGTAATTATTAACTCCAGCAAAAGCAAGATGTTGTACAGGAAAAAGTAATTGTAGTATACTACGTAAGTTGTGAATAGAATTTACAAAGTCAAAAACTTGAACAGTGAATGCTGATTTAAAGAAAATTACAATGTTACTAAATTGGGAGGAAGGGGGATGGGAAGTGTGTTGGGGACAGGGAGAGTCAGATGAGCTAAATCTTAATCTTTCATAATGAGAAATCAGTTAGCTGGAAAAGTAGAAAGTGGTTGCCCCTGAGGAGTTGGAAATGGGGTCTGAGTTGCAAGAGACAACTGTTTTTCATAACAAGTCTCACAGAACCATTTAACCCATCAAACTATGTGTAAGTATAATGCTTTTTTTTAAAAAAAGATTTTATTTATTTGACAGAGAGGGAACACAAGCAGGGGGAGCGAGAGAGGGGGAGAAGCAGGCTTCCCGCCGAGCAGGGAGCCCGATGTGGGGCTCGATCCCGGGTCTCCGGGATCATGACCTGAGCCTAAGGCAGTCACTTAACCAACGGAGCCACCCAGGCGCCCCTATAATGCTTTTTAAAATTAAACTTATGTAGAAGTCTACTGGGGCCCCTGGGGGCTCAGATGACTAAGCATCTGCCTTCAGCTCCGGTCAAGACCTCTGGGTCCCAGGAGGGAGCCCCGGTCACTGCTCAACAGGGAGATGATTTCTCTCTCTCCCTCTGCCTTTCCCCCCATTCATGCTTGTTCTCTCTCTCTCTCTCTCTCTCTCTCTCTCTCTCAAATACATAAAATATTTTTTAAAATTTTTTTAAACTTCGTCACAATTTCTACATTCAGAAGATGCTCAGTAGGTGTCAACCATTACTATTCCCTCCGTATGATGTCTTCATCAGACCGTTTGCCTTACTCACAGGTGGATGTGATGTGTCAAGACATTTGACAGCAGATGATAAAGCTTCAGCTCAACCTGGTGAACACATAAAAGGGGATTGCACTGGGGCGCCTGGGTGGCTGAATTGTTGGGCGTCTGCCTTCGGCTCGGGGTCCTGGGGCCCTGGGATTGAGCCCTACATCGGGCTCCATGCTTGGCAGGGGGCCTGCTTCTTCCTCTCCCTCTGCTGCTCCCCCACTTCTCACTCTATGTGTCTCTCCCTGTCCAATAAATAAGTAAAATCTTTAAAAAAGGTAGGGGCTTGTATTGTGTCGTGACATTGGTAGGTTTCAGTCATGGCTGGATCCTGGCACCAGAAGAGATCTTTCTGTCTCCATTTCTAGCCTCTCTATCCTGTGTTGATTTCACTCTCAAGCTGGCTCCTCTCACACCATGGCAAGCAGGTCTCCCACACCAGCTCTCCAGATTTCAATCCTGCCAGCTCTGTGATCCTAGTGGAAGGAGAGGGTCTCTGCCTAGTAGTTGCAACAAAATGCCTGGGATGGACACTTACTGATCTGGCTTGGGTCACATGCCCATCCCTGGAGGGATAGATTACTATGGCCGAAGGGATAGCGCACTGCCGCCAAGCCTGAGGCTGATGCCCGCCCTTAGAACCATGGACAAAGAGAGGCTAAAATGGTCTCGCAAAAGAAATCTGGGAGCTGTTACTAGAAAAAGAGAGGATGAATGCTATAAAACAGACAGTTGTGCCCTCGCCTGAAGCCTGAGGACTGCTATTGCCATCATCAGTGAGGAGTCGCGAGTTAGGAACCTCCTCCTAGGACATTATATGACTGTCCGGGGTCCCTCTGCTTCACAAGAGCCAGTTGGTATTTAAAGACATGGCCCATGTTCCCACATCTTCTTGTCTCCAGGGAAACAAGTCTAGATCCCCCAATTTTCCTTGCATGACCGTTTCTAGACTCCTCACCTTCTTGGCTCTCTTTCCCTGGATGCTGAGTTGTGTCAGATACTAAAACATGACAGCCAGACTTGAATGAAGCTCCTGACCAGCCCAAATGCCCATGAGCTGCCGTGCATTAGCTTTTGCAGTGACTGCAATGCACTGTTGGTTCATAGTCAGCATTGGCCAATGACTTTTAGTACTCGAGCTGTCATTAAGCCAGGGGTTCCTCATTCTGCATTCATGCCATTGGTTCTTTGAACCTAACAAAAGGAATATTTCTCTGTTAAATTTCAGCTTATAAAATCTGGCCCATTATTGCAGTTTGTTGAGGTGTTTTTGAATACAGATCCTGTCTTTGGAACTAAGCATCCCTCCAGGTTTTGCATAAACCACCTATTTGATTGGCAGTCCACTCCTGATTTTCTTTTTCTTTTTTTTTAAAAAGATTTTATTTATTTATTTGACACAGAGAGAGATCACAAGTAGGCAGAAAGGCGGGTAGAGAGATTGGAGGAAGCAGCCTCCCCGCTGAGCAGAGAGCTTGATGTGGGCCTCAATCCCAGGACCCTGAGATCATGACCTGAGCTGAAGGCAGAGGCTTTAACCCACTGAGCCACCCAGGTGCCCCCACTCCTGATTTTCATCCCAGAGGATAGTAGGATAAATCAGGGTCAGAGGTAAAGCCCTCTGTCCTACTACCCAAGTCCACAAGATGACTTGTGACCATGCAATCAGCTATGGCGCAACCAAGTTGTTTCAGCTGTTGCAGTCCTAGGGCTACCAAAACACATTACCACAAACTGGGTAGCTTAAAACAACAGGAATTCATTTGCTCACAATTCTGGAGGCCAGAGGTCCTAAGCTGAGGTGTCGGTAGGGCCATGCTCCCTCCAAAGACTCTAGAGAAGAATGCTTCCTTGCCTCTTCCTAGCCTTTCTTGGTTGTTGGCTATCCTTCGCATTCCTTGGCATTTGCTGCAACTGTCCATCTCTGCCTCCACCTTTACGTGGCATTCTTCGCTCTGTGTGTGTCTTCTATGTGTTTCTGTGTCCAAATTTCCCTCTTTTTGTATGATACCAGTCCTTGGATTTGGCGATCACCCTGTTCCGTATGAGTTCACCCTAACTAGATTATATCTACAAAGACCTCATTTCCAAATAATGTTACAGTCCCCGGTACCTGGGGTGAGGACTTCCAGTATCTTTTGGGGGGACCCAGTTCAACCTACTGCACAAGCAGTATCAGACTTCATCTCCCACATCTCCTTCTTGATCTATGGAGCATCTCTAAAAGAAGCCTCGCCACAACCCAGATGGCCATGGGAGGCCACGCGCAACCCCCATAGGCAGTCACCCTGATCCGCTCACACAGTCGAGAGTGGTGGTGGCCACCCAGAGCTGTACTTGGGCTGCCCGGTCCCTTTCCACTTTTTAGAGATTCTGATTGACTCTCGCCCTGGGGAAGACCAAGATCTCTTGGGGGGTAGAGAGGGGCTGATCGGAGGAGGAAGGCCGTAGAGTGGCATGTTTAAGGGCTCGGACTTTGGAAAGAGACAGACCTGCGACTTTGGGCTGGCTTATTCAACCTCCCTTGCAATCCATTTTCTTCACTTGTGACACGTGAGCAATAAAACTTACCCTCCTTACAAGGATGAAATGACTGCCCAGGATCGAAGTCTCCGCGGCTGCGGCTGCTCCTGTCAGTGGCTGGGGAGCTGAGTCAATCTAGATCTGAATCCAGATCTTCCGTGTCCCCTGAGGCCTGTTCCTTGACCAGCTAAACCCTCTTCAGGCTTCTGGACCTGAAAAAAAGAGAAACCTGACTCTCAGGGTGTAGTGGACACTGAGTGCACCCAGGACAGAGCCTGGGGCACCGTCAAAGCTGTGTAAATCTCCGCTTCTTTCCCTTCCCTGTCTCCTCGGACAAAGGAAGTAATGTTCGTCTGACAAGACCTATTCTTAGAAACTCAAGTGCCTCCCTTACAATGGCCCTTGGGGAGAGAGACTTTGGATTTTATTTTGAGCCTTTCTTTGTAAAGGCTCTATATTGTTTTTATTTATTGATTTTATTCTTTTTTAAGATTTTATTTATTTATTTGACAGACAAAACACAGCTAGAGAGGGAACACAAGCAGGAGGAGTGAGAGAGGGAGAAGCAGGTGTCCCCCTAAGCAGGGAGCCCAATGTGGGGCTCGATCCTGGGACTCCAAAATCATGACCTGAGCCAAAGGCAGACGCTCAACAACTAAGCCACCCAGGCGCCACAAGGCCACTTAGTTCTCTAGGAAGATGTCTTGAGTTACTATTTTTATCTTCATGTCCATTTTCCCCAGGCAGTAACTGAAGGCAGGGGTTCATAATGCTCTGGTGGCCAGGTCGCATCTAAGGGTGATAGGCCGGGGCAGGGCTTCAACACGCAGCCTCCCACTCCAAGTCCTATGCTCTGCCTTTACACACAAAAGATTAGATTTCTTTCTTTCTTTCTTTCTTTTTTATTTTATTTTATTTTAAATATTTTATTTATTTACTTGACAGAGAGAGAGATCACAAGTAGGCAGAGAGGCAGGCAGAGAAAGAGGAGGAAGCAGGCTCCCTGCTGAGCAGAAAGCCTCATGCAGGGCTCAATCCCAGGACCCTGAGATCATGACCCTAGCCAAAGGCAGAGGCTTTAACCTACTGAGCCACCTAGGCGCCCAAAAGATTAGATTTCTAAAGAAGAATTACATATGTAATTATATAAGCTGAATTACATATGTAAACTAATTTTCTTTAAAAAAATCCTAACGTTACTGGTAAACCTAAAATTTCTTTGTCTGTCACTTTTCATCAGAACCTGTCCTTGTCTCCACATCCCCAGGGGTAATTATTATTTATGGGTTTGATATGCATGTCCCAGAACTTTAAAAAGTAGAGACATTTCCATTCCTTTATTTCTATACAAACGTATACAAAATATATTGTATTGTGTTTTGCCGGGGGAGTATTTTCACAGAGATGGCATTGCATATCATACATGGTTGAGCAATTTGCATTTTTTTACCCCACAGCATAGTTTGAGAGTCCTCCTGTTGAAACACATGCATTTGGTTTGTTCCTTTGGCCTGTGGTACTTTACTCAAATGGGTTATGCTTGATCGACCCTTCCATGGTGGTAGCCCTCTGCCCCTGCCCCTGCCCCATTTCCCACCGCTTCTCAGAGCTGGAGGCTTTGTGGAGCAGGTCCTGAGCCACTTTTCAGGAAGCCTCTTGGGCTCACACTGGAAAGGCCAGAGTCCTGGGGAGTTCACTTTGAAAGCAGGACCACCTGCAGACCCTGACTGTCCGGGTTCAAGATCAAGGACTTCCACCAGGCCACCTGCTGCAGAAGTAGGAAGACCCCGGCAGAGCCCCAGGAACTTGCTGCAAACCTCAGGCTAGGCCTCCACAGCTGTGCTGGCCAACAGGACCTGCTAACAGTGGGAGATAAAAAGAGAAGTACAATAAACACGATGATAACTAGGCTGTTATTGAGTGAAAGGCAGCAGTGAAATATAAAAACAAACCAACTGATTATAAGGCAAACACAAAAACAAAGGGAGATTAGAGCCTTTTTTTGACTAGGCCTTGATCTAAATTAGGACTCACCAAGAACAAGGGCTGAGGCCAGTGGCAAGGAACATCTCCCCATGGGAGGATTCCTCTATCCTGCAAGAATTCATCCTTCCTCCTGGAATCAAGTCTGGGGTCCTGCGGAGCCATCCTCCTCCATCCCGCTCTGCAATGAACTCCCAGCCCAAACTTCCAGTTCCGTGGCTGCCCATTTGAACCACCCAGGGAGATTTAAAACAAAGAAGCAAACAATTTCCCAGTGGTTGGGGTAAATCGATTGGGGGGCGGGGAGCTGTGAATTCATGCTACATTAATTGATAGTTCTTGCTGATTCCATGGTGTCAGTACTTCTCCCATGGTCCATTTAAGTGGGCAAGCTTGACCAACAAGCTTGCAGATTCATTCATTCTATATAGTAGCATTGACTGAGAACTCTTTGCAGCTTTTCTTGCTTTCCAAGAATTTCCAATATATACCATGATCACTGAAAAATCAACCAATCAAATTTCAATGTTATTTATAGCCAAATAATTTGTAAAGCCACTTTCTTAAATCCCTTTTGGCTGTAGGTATGTCTTATTGTGCTTGATATGATGGGGGGGGGGGGATGGCTTTCACAAGAAAGTATATCCAGGGCCTACAGAGAGAACACAGGAGAGAAGGGACTCCCCACAGTGGGGAGGTGAGCAAAAGAAGTAGCTCTCAGACCACAGAAATCCTCACAAGGCCCTTTCACACTGAAGGAAGCTTCCAGGGGCGCCTGGGTGGCTCAGTTGGTTGGGCGACTGCCTTCAGCTTAGGTCACGATCCATGATCCCAGAGATCTGGGATCGAGTCCCACATCGGGCTCCCTGCTCGGCGGGAAGCCTGCTTCTCCCTCTCTCATTCCTCCTGCTTGTGTTCCCTCTCTTGCTGTGTTTCTCTCTGTCAAATAAATAAAATTAAAAAACAAAAAAAATGAGGGAAGCTTCCAAGTTTCTGAGATTCTAAAGAAACTTGCTCAAGGTCAAATGGTCAGGTCTTACTCCCTTCAGGACTCCTGAGCCCAGAAGGAAGCCTCTTTCCAAAACACACTAGGGTCCTCCTCATGGAGTCTGAGACCTCAACTCAGGTCTAGAAACTTTAAAGTTGGGACACTCCCTCCCTTTGCTCCTTTCTTGACCTTCAGTCGTGCCCTGCAGGGGCTGATCTCTCAGACCACAAGTTGATCCCACCTGAGCCATGAGTGCCCAAGGTGAGGACTGTGAGCCCACCACATCCTGCCAGCCAGAAGAAAGTCTTAATTACTCATCTCCCAGCCACACCCCTGCAAGGCTTCCCAGGGCAGGAGAGATGCCCACAGGGCAGGAGTCAGGGAAGCCCGGAAAGTTTCCAGAGCCTCTGCAAGGGTGAGGAGGCACGCCAGTGTGATTTATGAGCCAGAGCTGCTGATCCCCAGGGCCCTTCAGGTCATATAACCCAGTTGGTTAGCCAGGCAGGTAATTGTTCCTACAAAGATGGGGGATTCCCCCAACCCTTGCGGTGAGCTATGCCCCCTAGGAGCTCCTTACACAACCCCTTTCAGTGGCAAAGTTACCATCCCCCTTTTCCTGGGGGGGGGAGGGTTGGGGCAGGGAGGGAGGACTGGGAACTCCTTGCCTGGCCAGGGTCTTCTGAGACAGAAGTGCAGCATTGTCTCAGTATGAGTGAGCTGAGCAGAGAAAACAGTTGATTCCCTCCAGTATCATCTCTTCTGGCCACTCTGCACTTGCTCAAGGAGGTATCCCCTAATAGCCCTCAGGGTGGCTTGGGAGTTCTAGCCTCCAAGATCAGCATTGCGACTGAGAATCCTGGAGAGGCTGTGCTCTGGGCCCTCCTTGGCATGTGTCCCCTGGGAAGACCAGCTGGGCTTAGTGGGGAGGAAGAAAGGGTAGGCTCCCGGTGCCCTGGAGAGGGTGTCTGCTCTACGAGGCAACCTCTCCTGACTCTAAAATTATATGTGGATAAAGACCACTCCATCTGGCAAGAGCAGATGGAATCCGGCAGGAGCATAATCAGGACACTGGATTTCAGATCTGGGGCTCTCCCTAGATGCAGAAGAAAAATATAAACGACAAAAAGGCCAGGAAAGAGATGTATGATGAGGGGGGTGTGTGCGTGTGTGGTGTTGATGTGCCACATGATGTGGGGAGGGGACGCTGACTCAGTGCGGGTGATAGGAAGGTGATTTTGCAAGGAGCGGATTCTTCAAGGGAAATGGGAAATTGAAATCAGAGAAGGTGAAGGAACAAACAGTGGCGCAAACAGGGGCAGAGAAGGGCGCAACACAGTCTAACAAAAGTCTGCGGAAGGAGAGGAGAGGTCCTGCTGAGCTGAGTTTCTGGACGGCCTAAGGGCATCCCTCGCTCCCAGACTGGAGAGTGAAAACAGTGGGAAGCTGCTCGGGTCAGTCAGTCAGTTGAGAACAGGACTACAAGCAACACAAAACCTGATTTGCAGGTACTTGCGCACATGGGGGTTTCTTTGTTTCACGGAGGAAAATACCTGAAAACCGCAGGGTCTGGCGCTGGGTAGTGGCGGGCCGGTATCTCAGTGGTTCTCTTGGCTCTTCCCATGGAAACAGTTACTACGGTTTCAAATATCAGGAACCTTCCCGAAGTAGGGAGAAAGAGAAGGGAACGGAGCCAGGCGGTCTGTCCTAGGAGGTTCCTTCCATTGGCGTCCCACTGGCCAGAACCGGTCACATGGTCACCCCCAGTCACAGGCAGGCTGGGCACGCGGAGGGCTGACCCTGAATGGCAAACATGTTTGGTAAAGACCAAAATAATATCCTCAAGCTGAGCTGAAAGAGCCTTCGGAAAACAGTGAGGCCCTGCTTTGAGAATGACAAGGTGAGACCCTTGAGGCCATCACTTCGGTTTACACGGCAACCGCCTGAGCTAACCGCTCTAGTCCCCCCCCCTCCCCCGCAGACCAAGAGGGTGAGTTTCCCTGCTTTGCTCGAAATCGGTTCTCAGGAATATCTCGGAATCAAGCTATCAGAGGCTCTAACTCCTGAGCCTCTGGGTCCTAAACCATTTGCTCCATACAAGAAGCTGTCCTCCTTCACAAGTTACTAATCTCCAACCCTTCCCCAGAATCGCAATACCAGGAAAGAGGCCTTTGAAATCAAACAGACCTGCGTGCAAATCCCCGCTCCTCTACTTGTCAGCATGGGGCTTTGGGCAAGCTACTGAGCTCTCCCGGCCTCCCAAGCCTTGAGAGGCCATAGGATTAAACAGATGGCAGATTAGGGCGCCCAGCACAGTGCCCAGTTTGAATAATATCCATGCCTTGCTAGACACACAGCAATGTGAAATTTCAGCCATGAACCACCTCTGGTTTTGCCAATTTCCCACGTTCTTTCCTGACAAAATCTAACGCTACCATCAGAAGTCCTCTGGTTTGTTTTTCTTCGCCACTAAAACAAGGGCTTGTTTTGAAGTCCTCGGCAGCTACTTCAGCTGGCACTTACCGAGCAGGCCTGGTCCTGGGGGTGGGGTGGGGTGGTGGTTGTGCTCTGGCTGCAGGCTGGCATGCGCAGGCAATAACTCTAAAACAAGACGGGACATCGTGAGAGATGTGCCATGAGAATTCGGGATGCGGGGACTTCGAGGCGGTAGAGGCTGCGCGGGCATGGTGTGGTCTTATCATTCCTTCCCTAAGGAGCCGTTCTGCAGGGCTGCCGTGGAAGGGAAGCCACTGGAATGGACCACATAACTTGTAGGACCCTTGTAAAAAAAAAAAAAAATTAAGAGTTTCAGCAACAGCAGAGCCTTAAAGCAAGTGTGGGCCATTTTGAGCCCCTTGGGACGTACAGGTCACAGGCCCACGCGACTAGCCCTGGGTGTCACCATTCCGTGACCCCCATGCTGGCCCGTCAGATCCCACAGAGACAACAGCTGCTACCTCTGGGAGAGGTGGCCACGGGGCAGGCCCTGTGGGAGGTGGGCCCACACGCCTCCTCCAAGCTAGTGACTATGTGTCACGGCTCCTCACTTCTGCCTGAGGAGACTCATTTCCATCTGATGAGAGTCTCTGAGGGTGACGAGGGGTTCCCACAAGTTGAAATGGACAACAATTTCCCCACCGTGAGAAAGAGCCGTCCTGCAGTTGTCTCAGGGTGGTTGACAATGGCTTGTCCCTTGCTGTGCCTTCTGCCTCAACCACAACCGCCGGCAGAAGGTTCAGGAGCCAGGAGAAGGGATAGGAGCCCTTGATACTAGCAATCCCAAATAACGGAAGTTCCAGAGATACTCTGTTCTCAGAGACAGATGCCACGGCCAGAAACTGAAATAGGGCATGTAAAAACTATACTATACACATAAATATTTATTTGGTACCAGCATAAAAGTGTCCAAGGGTCCTTGGGCTGTTTGGGCCCTCCAGAGGTCAACTAGGTCTTCCCTCTGCCTTCAGCTATTTCAGGGCAAAACCAGAAAGTTCTGTGGTGCTCCCCATCACTAGGGCATCAATCACCTGGGAGGTCATCTCACAGGCACAGAGGAGCCCAGGGCTGATATTGCTGCTTCCTGCTCACTGCTCTGCTGCCCACTTATGATTTATTCTGAGCCTCCTCCGAGCCCAAGGACAGATCCCTGTCAATGCCCCCATTTGGTTGAGGACCTCTATTTCCGTGCACTGCCTTTTGGAGCAGCTCTGACTGGGGGGCATCCCAGCCCTACTCCTTTTGCTTCAGCCCCAGATGCCAGGCCAGAGGACACAAGGCTAGGCATAGGATTCTCTTGGCAGTGAGGTCAGAAATAAGGAAACCAGAAGTGTGCCCTGGTGAACCATGCTGCCCTTGCCGGGTAGGCCTGAGTTCAGCCCTTTAAGCTCCAGGGAAGCTGGGGCTTTTTAATGAGTCTCTGTGTATCCCCTTTTGCTGAGCCCAGGAATCAGCATCGGGCACTCAAAGGGTAGAGGCCGAATTTCAGCTTGGTTTGCCCTCTTGAAAAATATTTTAGGGCTACTACCAAAAAACTGGAAAATAACACGTGCCAGGATATGGAGAGAAATTGGAACACTTTCACACTGTTGGTGGAAAGTAAAATGGTGCAGCCGTGTGGAAAACAGTGTGGCGATTCGTCAGGACGTGAAAGTTGCCATATGACCCGGCAATCCCACTTCTAGGTATGTATCCCAAAGAACTGAAATAGGGTCTTGAAGAGATATGCGTATATCCATATTCACAGTAGTAATATTCACAATAGCCCAAAGGCGAAAGCAACTCAAATATTCATTTACAGAAAATGAATAAACCAAATGTGCTAAACACATACAATGGAATATTATTCAGTCTTAAAAAGCAAGGGAGGGGCGCCTGGGTGGCTCAGTTGGTTAAGCAACTGCCTTAGGCTCAGGTCATGACCCTGGAGACCCAGGATCGAGCCCCACATCAGGCTCCCTGCTCTGCGGGAAGCCTGCTTCTCCTTCTCTCACTCTCCCTGTTTGTGTTCCCTCTCTTGCTGTGTTTCTCTCTGTCAAATAAATAAAATCTTAAAAAAAAAATAAAAAAAAAAAGAATGAAACTGGACCATTTCTTTCACCACACACAAAAATAAACTCAAAATGGATTAAAGTTCTAAATGTGAAACCTGAAACCATAAAAGTCCTTGAACAGAGCACAAGCAGTAATTTCTGTTATCAGTCATAGCAACATTTTTCTAGATATGTCTCCTGAGGCAAGGGAAATAAAAGCAAAAATAAAAAGTTTCTGCACAGCAAAGGAAACCATCAACAAAACTAGAAGGCAACCTATAGAATGGGAGAAGATATTTGCAAATGATATTTTTAAAAAAGATTTATTTACTTATTTTAGAGAGAGAAAGTGTGTGTACAAATAGGGGGAGGGGCACTGGGCGAGGAAGAGAGAGAATCCTTAAGCAGACTCCCTATTGAGTGAGGGGCCCAATGCAAGGCTTGACTCGGGGCTCGATCTCAGGACCCCAAGATCATGACCTGAGCCAAAACCAAGAGTCAGCTGCCTAACTGACTAAGATACCCAGGTATCCCTGGAAATGACATTTCTGATAAAGGGTTAATATCCAAAGTATTTAAAGAACTGCTATAACTCAATACTCAATATGCAAAAAACAAGTAATCCAATTTAAAAATGGGCAGAAGACATGAACAGATATTTCACCACAAAAGACATAGATGGCCAACAGACACATGAAAAGTTGCTCATCATCCCTCATCGCCAGGGAAATGCAAATCAAAACCACAATCAGATATCACCTCAGACCTGTCAGAGTGTCTAAAATAAAAAACACAAGAAACAAGCATCGGTGAGGATGTAGAGAAAAAGGAACACTCATACACTGTTGGAGGGAATGTAATTTGGCGTAGCCGCTGTGGAAAACAGTATGACATTCCTCAAAAAATTAAGAATAGAGCTATCCTATGGTCCAGGAATAGCACTGCTGGGTCTTCACCCCCAAAATAGGAAAAGAGATGCATGCACTCTGTTTATAGCACCATTATTTACAATGGAAGCAACCCATGTGTCCGTCGACTGAATGCATAAAGATGTGGTCTATATACACAATGGAATATTTTCCAGCCATTAACAAGAATGAAATCTTGCCATTTGCAACAACATGGATGGAGCTAGAGAGTATAATAGTAAGAGAAATAAGTCAGTCAGAGAAAGACAAATACATATGATCTCACTCATATGTGAAGTTTACGAAACAAAACAAATGAGCAAAGGAAAAAAAAAGAGAGAAACCAAGAAACAGACTTGTAACTGTAGAAAATAAGCTGATGGTTACCAGAGGGAACGTGGAATGGGAGAGATGAAGGGAACAGAGGATGGGGACTAAAGAGTTCACTTAATGATAAAAAAAATAATAAAATAAAATAAAATAAAATAAAATAAAATAAAATAAAATAAAATAAAATAAAATAAAATAAAATAACAACAGCAAAAACCACTACTGAGCCCTACTCTTAGAAGTGGTTTAGATGATAAACTTTATGTTGTGTGTATTTTGCCACTATTAAAAGTATTGGCCACTGTTAAAAATAAAAATCTTAACAAATTTTGTTGTTTTTCTGCATATGAAGGAAATATTTATTAAAATTCTTAAACTTATAGAAAAATCTAAAGAGGCAAAAATGTAATATATCTCACATATTATGTAAAAAAAACTCAGAATGAAATAAAAATTACCATAACGCCACTACCCAGAGACAACTGCTACTAATAACATGATACACTTCATGCTATATATATTCAACATACATCTGTACACATCTGTCTATCCATCTATAACTTGTATCATTTAATAGTATAATTCTATAGGCCACCCTTTCACTCAATGTGTTATAGGTATTTCCAAAATCTCCCATAATGTGACTTTTATTTATTTTTTAAAAAGATTTTATTTATTTATTTGAGAGAGAGCCAATGAGAGAGCGCCAGCATGAGAGGGGGGAAGGTCAGAGAGAGGAGCAGAGCCCCCGCGGTGCAGGGGTCCTAATGTGGAAGGATCCTGGGACTCCGGGATTATGACCTGAGCCGAGGGCAGTCGCTCGACCAACTGAGCCACCCAGGCAGCCTAACTTTAATGGCTTTCTGATATTTAATCATATGGATATAACAAAATTTATTCAATTGTATAAATTGTATCAATTTATACAATTGAATAAATTTTAGGTTATTTGTTTAGGACATTTAGGTTATTTGTAGTTCTTCAATATTTTAAGCAATACTGTGACACACATGCATATACTGTCCATATTTCTGGTCATTTCCTTAGAATCATTGCCCAGAGATGAAGTTACTGAGTTAAAGACTGGGTGTGTTGAGAGCATCCACTCTCGGTGGTGTCCACTCCCCCGGGGTGTCCGTGGACAGCCCGATGTGGGTTCAGAGTGCAAAGGCTCACCTGGGGCTCCACCCTGTCCTGCCAGGGCTCCTAAGACCTGGGAATTTCTCTCCTTGCACTTCTGCTAGATTTGACTCCTTTAGGTGCTGGGGAACTAGATGATCAAGGATTTCAGCGAAGTAAAGCAGGACCTCTGGGTCTCTATGGGCTAACGCTGTAGGTTCAAATGACATCTGACAAAAAGTCCAGAATCTATTGTGGGAAAGGACTTAGAGATGCCTCATTCAACCCCGTCATTTTACAGAGCAGGAAAATTAGGCGCACAAGGAAGATAATATTCTCTTTGCTTGATGGACAAACTGAGTTAAAACTGAACTTGGTCTTTTGCCCAGGGGAGGTTTGGGGTCACAGCAGAGAGTAAATTCTCCAGCTCGCTTCACCGAGTGTCAGGTTCCACAACAGCTGTGGGGTCAGCTGGGGCCATCTTTTGACAGCCTGAGTGACAACCGCCTTATGACCACTCAGGAGGAGCTAATAAAACTCTCTCCAGGACAGTGGCTCAGAAAACCACGTTTCAGATTTATTACACAGGCAGCCCATCCGTGGACAAGCATGTGGGTGTATGATCTGCCCTTGGCCAGGTAGAGGCAGACAGGACATCTGTGCAAGACACAGAGTGGGGAAGGAGAGGGACAGGAGGCCACCTTCACTGAGCATCTGCTATGTGCCAGGCCCTGTGCTGGGAACCCATCTAAATTCCCCAGTCCACCCGAGGAGGTGGGCATGAGCCCCCTTTTGCAGATGAGGCTCAGCAAAGGTAAAGAACTTGATCGAAGGTCAAACTGATAGCACATCAGTACGGATTCCAGCCCAGATTGACCATCCAACAACTGCAGTGTTCTTTTTTTTTCCTTCAAAGTCTTGTTTACTTATTCTATTTATTTTTACTTTTTAAGTTACAATAATTTTATTGAAATATAGTCGACACACCAGAGTACGCTTTTTTCGGGTGTACGACATAGTCATCTGACAGCGACATTACGCTCTGCTCACCACAAGTGCAGCCACCACCTGTCACCGTACGGCGCTGTCACAAAACCCCGAGTATATTCCATATGCTGGAACTTTCATCCTCGTGAGTTATTCATTCCATAACGGCTACAGTGTTCGTAGCACACCATTTGTTACTTGTGAGGACCCTGAACACATTTCAGCATTTAATAGACATGTGACCGTGCACATGTCTAGAAACTGGTTTCATATCACAGCAAAAGGACCAAGACAGGGGAGAACAGTCAAGTACATCAAGAGGCAGCAGTGTGGTCTCTTCTTGTTCCAAGTTCCAGAATTCTGGTAGTAGAGGGACCGGCTTCTAGCACCCAAGGGCCGCGAGGACGACCGCGGAAAGAGGCAGCTAGTGGGGAAGGACAAAGTGTGGTGCTGGCGGTCGGGGACCTTGGTGTCACTGCTGGCTGAGCCGGGCCAGCTACGTCAGCCTGGCTGAAGCACCTCGCCTCTCTGATCTCAGCTCTTCACAGGTAAGCTGGGAAAACTGCCCTCATTTTCCTCCAGACACCACTCCATTCAGCTACAGGAAAAGTCCTCCAAAGTGTCGTCGACACTCTCCTCTGAGTCCTTTTTGTCTGATTCTATTTAAAACTGTGCACTTATTATGAATCACTTCCTGTTGTTTCAGATTCTTTATAATCTGTTATAAAGAATATTCAAACAAGCCTATGCACCTGCCAGTCAGGGTAAGAAGTGGCGAATCCCGATATATATGAAGTCCCAAGGCGCCCCGGGGAACCCACTGGTCCAGATGTGACAGATATCATCCCCTTCCTCTCCACTAAAGTGTTTTTTTTTTTAAAGATTTTATTTATTTGACAGAGGGAAACACAGCCAGAGAGGGAACACAAGCAGGGGGAGTGAGAGAGGGAGAAGCAGGCCTCCAGCCGAGCAGGGAGCCCGATGTGGGACTCGATCCTGGGTCTCTAGGATCATGACCTGAGCCGAAGGCAGTCGCTTAACCAACTGAGCCACCCAGGCGCCCCTCCACTAAAGTTTTAAGTATTTATGTATTCCTCAACTTCCCATAAAGGGAGTCTCATTATATGCATTCTGCTGCTTCAGAGCAAGTGCGGCCCTGCCAGTACCTTGGTCTTGGACTTCTGGCCTCCAGGAAGGACTGTGAGCGAATAGTTTCTGGGTCTAAGCCACCCCGTCTGCTGTACTTCGTTATGGCCTCTCCAGGAAACCAATACACCATTCAGCCTCTTGAAATGCACTTGCTAGTGAATGAGGCTGAGGGTTGGTTCTTCATTCTCTCATTTCATTGTATGATAGACCGCAATTTATCTTCAATATGACTTTGAAAATTTAGAGGGCTTGCTTACAGGCTCTCTGATGTGGCAAACACTGTGAGCCCTGCAGGGAAGTGCCCTATGGGGAAGGCAGCAGCATGCTGGCAAGACTATCCTCACAGTTAAAAATCCTTTGCCAAGCCAGTGGGTGTAAAACGGTATTTCCTAGTGCCTTCAATTTGCATTTTCCTGATTCCTAAGAAAGTGAAGCATCTCTTTCTATGTTTACTGAACATGTTTTCTCTTGCAAAACCCCTGGTGGTGAATGTGTTCCTCTTCTTCTCTTCTTACTTATTTCCAGTGCTTCATGTATTCTGGACTCTGATCCTCTATGGATTTATATGTTGCAAATATCTTCTCTTATTTTGCACCTTTTTGCTTTATTATAGCGTCTTTTGAGGGACAGAAGCTTTTCACTTTATTTTTCCTTTTAAAGAGACTTTTTTTTAAGTTTCAGAACTTTATTATATATATATATAGAGAGAGACAGAGAGAGAGAGCACGAGTGAGAGTATGCTCGAGGTGGGGAGAGTACAGGGAGGGAGGAGAGACTCATAAGCAGGCTCCATGCACAGTGCAGAGTCCCACGCAGGGCTCAGTCTCATGACACTGAGATCATGACCTGAGCCAAAAGTCAAGAGTCAGACACTTAACCAACTGAGCCATGCAGATATGCCTAAAGAGACTATTTTTCTTTTTTTGTTGTTTTTAAGATTTTATTTATTTATTTGAGAGAGAGAGAGAGAGTGAGAGAGAGCATGAGTAGGGAGAAGGCCAGAGGGAGAAGCAGACTTCCCGCGGAGCCGGGAGCCCGATGTGGGACTCGATCCCGGGTCACAGGGATCATGATCTGAGCTGAAGGCAGTGGCTTAACCAACTGAGCCACCCAGGCGCCCCTAAAGAGACTATTTTTAACGGTGGTTTTAGGTTGACAGTGAAAGTACAAAGCAGAAAGCACACAGTTCTCATACGGCTCCGGCCCTTACACACTGACAGGCACCACGGCTACCAACAGCCCCACCAGAGTGGTACATTTGTTATAATCCTTTTACCTAATGGACACATCATTATTAGCTTTCCATTGTACTGCAGTAGAATGAATTCATCTTTTGTTTTAAGATTTTTTTATTTATTGGAGCGCCTGAGTGGCTCAGCTATCAAGCGTCTGCCTTTGGCTCAGGTCATAATCCCCGAGTCCTGGGGTCGAGCCCCGCATTGGGCTCCCTGCTCTGCAGGAAGCCTGCTTCTCCCTCTATCACTCCCCCTGCTTGTGTTCCCTCTCTCGCTGTGTTTCTGTCAAATAAATAAATAAAATCTTTTTTTAAAAAATATTATTTATTTATTTATTTTTGCTGGGAAGGAGAGAGAGAGCATGATGTGGTGACAGAGACAGAGAAAAGGAGACTCTCCACTGAGCAGGGAGCCCGATGCGGGGCTCCATCCCAGGACTCTGGGATCATGACCCGAGCTGAAGGCAGACACTCAACCAACTGAGCCACCCAGATGCCCCCCATCTTTTTCTTAACAGTTAGTGCTTCCAAGAAATTCTTTGTACCCCGAGGTCCCAGACATATTCTCCTGCACTCCCTGCTTGAGGGTTCATCTTCTGCTTGCCACGTCAGTCGTGGAGCTGGGCTTGATTTCTGAGACCGCTGTGGGGCAGAGATCTGGAACGGGCAGGAGCACCTGCCCTGCTTTTTTTCCCAGGGTTATCGTCAAGGTCAGAGGATGCATGTGTGAGAGGGCTCTGAGGACCCTGAAATAATGTACATGAATGGGTATCATCATGCTGATCTGATGGAGGACAGGAAAGCCACTGACAGAAGACTGTTGCCCTCAATTCACTAATACGCTGGCAAAATGTTAGGCTGCGGCCAACATGCCGGGCAGAAACCCAGCTGCCGAGCCCCTTCTGAGGCTGAGGACACATGTGGCCTTTGCAAGAAAGCAAGTTCCAGTAAAACCACGGGGTTGGTCTCCCCCTCCACCCACACTACCCGCCACATCTGTCGCAGTACATTAACAAACGAGGTTGCAAATACGACCTGAGTCATAGAGAAAAGATTAAATTACACCCAGGAAATCCTGCTCACCAAAGCGCTAGAGTATTGAGATTAAGAAAGACTTCTGTGAAAAGCAGCAGAAAGCAAGTGTGGGTGCCTCACAGGGAGCCCACCGCCCCGCCCTCCCGCCATCCCGCCACCCCACCCCCACTCCTGCTCCACCTGCAGGGGCAACAGCTCAAGACCGGCCTGTGGCACCTGCCCCTAGGCACCCCTACAGCCTTCCCAGAAGAGGCTATGGAACCCAAGGAGGAGTGAGGCCAACTCCAGAGAGCTGAAAGATTCTGGAGGAGGCAGTTCGGTGAGGGAGGGTGGTGGAGGCAGAGGGCTGAGAGCTGGAGGGAGGAAAGCAGCAGGCCCCCTGGGGAGCTGGCGGTGCCTAGAAGCGGCTGGAGGAAGCTGACAAGATCAACTCAGCGCTTGGCCTAGAGAAGGTGGTCCTGTGCAGCTCCCTGACCGGCTGGCTGCTGGCACAGCTGGGATGGGACCCCGCGGAGGCGGAGGGAAGGGCAGGAAAGCGGCTCAGGCATCCATTTGTGGACGGCGAATGTGTTCCGTATCTTGATTGTGCTGGCGGTTTCCTAGATGTATACACGCAGCAAAACCTATCAGACTGTCCACTTCAAATATGTCCAATTTAGTCAGCTGTATCTCTAAATAAGGGTTAAAAAATTATATCCAAGTATCTATAAAGTATCCAAGATCTATGAAGAACTACTTAAACTCAATATCCAAAACAAAGATGAACACATCAAAAAATGTGCAGGAGACATGAAGAAACACTTCTCCATAGAAGATATACAAACAGCTAACAGACACATGAAAAAATGTTCAGCATCACTAGCTATCAGGGAAATTCAAATCAAAACCACACTGAGATACCACCTTACACAAGCCAGAATGGCCAAAATTAACAAGTCAGGAAACAACAAGTGTTGGAGAGGCTGCAGAGAAAGGGGAACCCTTTTACACTGTTGGTGGGAATGCAAGCTGATGCAGCCGCTTTGGAAAACAGTGTGGAGATTCCTTAAAAAATTAAAGATAGAGCTACCCTATGACCCTGCAATTGCACTACTGGGCATTTACCCCAAAGATACAGATGTAGTGAAAAGAAGGGCTATATGCACCCCAATGTTCATCACAGCAATGGCCACAATCGCCAAACTGTGGAAAGAGCCAAGGTGCCCATCAACAGATGAATGGATGAAGAAGATGTGGTACATATATACAATGGAATACTATGCCTCCATCAGAAAGGACGAATATCCAACTTTTGTAGCAACATGGACTGGATTGGAAGAGATTATGCTGAGTGAAATAAGCCAAGTAGAGAAAGTCAAGTATCACATGGTTTCACTGACTTGTGGTGCATAAGG
>PITA01012207.1:0-63108 GCA_004023965.1 Spilogale gracilis
TTTTTTTTTTTTTTAAATTGACAGAGAGAAACACAGCCAGAAAGGGAACACAAGCAGAGGGGCTGAGAGAGGGAGAAGCAGGCTTCCCGCCAAGCAGGGTGCCGGATGTGGGGCTCGATCCCGGGTCTCCAGGATCATGACCTGAGCCGAAGGCAGTCACTTAAGCAACTGAGCCACCCAGGCGCCCCTGTATTATATCTTCTTTATCCAGTCATCAGTTGAAGGACACCTTGGCTCTTTCCACAGTTTTTGATGGAGGCATAATATTTCATTGTATATATGTACTATATCTTCTTTATCCATTCATCTGTTGAAGGACACCTTGGCTCTTTCCACAGCTTGGCGATTGTGGCCACTGCTGCAATGAACATTGAGGTACATATGGTCCTTCTTTTCACTACATCTGTTTCTTTGGGGTAAATACCCAGTAGTGTAATTGCAGGGTCACATTTTAATGATTCTGAAATTGTCAGCTATCCCTCAGAGCTGTGCATGAAAGCAATTTTTTACATAAATATTTAATGGAAACTTAAGCCATGTGTAGAAACTTCTATAATCTGATTATCACTTTGGTTGAGTTATTGGCATAATACTATAAATATTTAAATTTAAATTTGGGTCCTTTATTGTCACTTAATTTCAAAAGATTACACTTTCAGGGGCACCTAGGTGGCTCAGTTGGTTAAGCATTTGTCTTAGGCTCAGGTCATGATCCCAGGGTGCTGGTATTGAGTACTGCATCGGGCTTCCTGCTCAGTGGGGAGCCTGCTTCTCTCTCTGTACCCTGCTTGTGTTCTCTCTCCTTCTCTGTCAAGTAAATACATAAAATATTTTTTAAAAAGATTGCACTTTCATGTAGCAGTGAAAAGTTACTCCATATTTGAAGGGAATGAAAATAGATCAATAGGATATACAATTTCTTCAGGGTACAAAATTTGTCATTCTAAGATTGATTCGTTGTCCATATTTTCTTGGTTAGCAAAAACCACATGCTTTCCAGGTTCCAAGAAGGGGAGCCACCCACAAATACTTTGTTTCATTTTGTCAGTGATATGGGCTAAAGAATTATGTATCATGGGCCCGGCAATGTAATTGAAGGCAATGAAAATTACTAAATTTAAGAAAAATTGGTATAACAGATTCAGACATCATGAAAGACTCAGGCAGTAAATACATTAAAAACTTCTGGATAGTATTCAAGGAAAGCTGTCTGACTTTCAGTAATATGCAGTTCAAATAAGAAAATAAAAACAAATGCAGAATGAAGAATACATCCTGATATTCTTTAACTAATCTGCTTTGAAATTATTCTGTCAATCCTAAAGGTAGTAAAGAGGATCAATAAGTATGCCAAATCAAGGTTGCTGTTGCCGTGTATCATGTTGTCTGTAAAAAATGATTTGGGGGCGCCTGGGTGGCTCAGTGGGTTAAAGCCTCTGCCTTTGGCTCAGGTCATGATCTCAGGGTCCTGCTTCCTCCTCTCTCTCTGCCTGCTTGTGATCTCTCTGTCAAATAAATAAATAAAATCTTTTGTTTTTTTTTTAAAGCACAAGGTTTATTTTAAAAAAGTGATTTGGAAGTTTAGGAATAGGGAAAGTCTTTAACTTTGATTATAATACTGCATAATACAGTGTGATGTTATTTTATGCTAAGTATATGCTGTTGTTTAGTAAAACATTTTTGTATACATTTAATGTACTTTTTAAAAACTGCATTGTCTTGATGATCTCTCTGACAACTGATGCCATTTTAGAATCAAAGGATTTGAGATGCTTCTTTTCCAGGTATGGATCAAGACTCCTCTGTCTGCTACCTCTTGCTTTTTTCCTTGGGGAGAGTGTTGTGTTCTACTTAAGCAAGATTCACTACATAGTCTGAGTTAGGATGAAGAGAACTACAGGAAAGGTATAGGCCTTATCTTTATCTTACAACAGAGGAGACACTATAAAAAGAACTGAATTGGACTTGGTGTAGCCGAGTTTGGACTGCTAATGCCTGAGCTGTGATGTTATTTGGGAAAGGAATAGCCCATAATAAATTCAATGTAGTTTTGAAAATATATTGAAGTTATTATCCTTGAGACTCTCAGAACAAGATGATACCTTTGTGAGTAGGGGGCAGTGGTTTCCATGATGAGAGTGGGAATTCTGTTGTCACTTAGAAGGGGCAGTTCCTGGGACTGGAAATAAGTCAGGACTTGGGTGAGCCTCAGACTGAAGGCAAGGGAGAGAACTCTTCTCTTACTGGACTTTTTGGCATTTTGCTTGGGCTTTGCTACATGGACATTCCAGTATACTACCAGGGTGGGCATGAGTCAGAGCTTACTACATGAAGACAGGTTGAAATCTAGGAGTGGAGGTACCCTGGGGTTCCCTGAATGTTGGCTCCTTGTTCCATAGGCTCTGGGAGAAGCCATATTTTATAGCAGTTGTAAATTAGTTGGCATGCCAGTGATTCAAATCTTGGTGTGCATATATCTCTTGGGGAGCTTTATATTGATACAGATATCTGAGACCCACTTCCAGAAATTCTAATTGACTAAGTGTGAAGTGGGGCCCTTAATCTTGTTTATAGCAAACATTCCAGACAACTCTAATGCATTTAGTTCACATTTTAGGAGATAATCTTATGCTGTCTTCCAGTTGACTACTTTCGAACCTTGGTTGAAGTCTCATTAGAGGTGGTAGTCTGCTATGATGAAATACTGCAAGGGCCTATTACATGCTTAACAAGATGTGGCAAAGGGGAGGGTGATGCCTTACCCCAAGACCAGAGCAGTAGGAGAGTGGTGGTGACCAGGTTGATTAAAGCCATGCTTAGTAGAATGGCTGTCTCATGAGGGACATCATGAGAGGCAGTGGGCTTAGACTGCTGAGGAAGTGGCAAGGTTGAAGTGTGCCAGGATTTACTAGGGGAGAAAAATAACAGGAAATAATTTTGGAGTCAAGGATCTACCTGGTTAGGATAAAAGGGTTGAGAGCATAGAGTGATTCCCAAAAGAAGAAAAGACCATCCTTTTCCCTCCCTACTCCATAGCCAGTAAAGGCTGACTTCATTATCCCTCCAAGCAGTATGACACTGCTGCTCTTGGGAATCATTCTTATCAGCCAGGACTTCCCTGGCAGCTCCTAGTGGTGCTGCTGGTCTTGGGGACTTTCTCAGGTTTTAATGTTTGGTAACCACCTCTCAGCCACCTTCCCAAAATTCCTCAAACAACACAGTGAGTAGAAATGTTAGTCACCTCTGGAGAGTGCTTGGGGTCTCTACTAAAGCCCTGAATGACTTCACCAGTTGGGACTCCACTCGTCTTCCAAGAAATCCCCCCCCCCCTTTTTAAAGGTTTTGTTTATTTGACACAGAGATAGGGAGTACAAGTAGGCAGAGCAGCAAGCAGAGGGAGAGGGAGAAGCAGGCTCTCTGCTGAGCAGGGATCTTAATGAGGGGCTCGATCCCAGGACCCTGGTATCATGACCTGAGCCAAAGGCAGGTGCTTAACCAAATGAGCCACCCAGGCACCCCAAGAAATTCCCTTTTTAAGATTATACAAGAGGAGTGAGACTGTGGAGTCCTAATCACTGTCCTGTGTTCTCTGTCTTCTTTAGTACCATGCTCAGGACCAGCTTCCTTTTCTCTCCCTTAGCTCAGGAAATATTCTTGAATTTTCCATGGGTACCCCCTTCCCACTGTTCCTCCCATACTACATGCTGTTGAGAGCAGAACCTGTCACTCTTCCCTTGTAAGGCCCCTTCTCAGGCATCTAATGGTCTTGGCAATGGCTCTAATTAGCTCTTTCTGTGTTGCCCTAAGTACAGGACCATAGAGGCAGACTTGGCACAGGTACTACTGCAGGGATGGATCTCAGGAAACCTTACGTAGATTTACAAACTAAACCTTGAAAACTATCCCCAAGAAGTATTGATAATACCAATTTCTAGGTAAGAATAAATGAAAATAATTTTTTCTACATTAATGTCAAAGAAAGGTGGTTTTGACCTTTTGTTCTCAATAGATTGTTTGCTTGAGTTAAGAAATGTTCACCTGGAATAGTTGTCATTAATACGGGTGACCTAAAGGTTAATATAGCTTAGGAAATGCTTTTCATTGTTCTGTATTGTTTGTTTCCCTTTTGTGAAATTCTGTGGCCAGGGAACTGCATAGTTCTAGTATGCAGTCCAGTAGCACATTACTAATTGCATTCTTTAAGATACAGATTTATGTTGGTTTGTTTGGCCATACCAGGAGGGAAACCAGTGTAGGGGGTTGTAAAACTTCAAGGTTATAAACTTCATGGGGCTTCCAGGCAAATGAGGAATTTTTATTAATTCTTTAAATGCAAATGTCTAGTAATATCTCCACTTGTCACACCCCCTGCAGCGCTCCAGGTAGGAAAGGATTTCAGCCTGCTCAGTTGGGGGCCAACTAGAGAGGAAAAAAAAAAACTGATTATTCAGGGGCTCTTTTTTGTTGAATAGTAAAACTAAATATGAAAGATTCCCTCTTTTCCTCTCTGTCCTTAAAAAAAAGTATATCAAATACAGATGCAAAACAGAGGAATCACTCATTTTGTACCCCCCTGGAAGGACACATTTTAGAATGAAATCAGCAAGTACCTTGGCAGGCACCCAAGATATCAGGTAAATTGTTAACTATCTGACTATTCTTTTACAAGAGCAAAATTGAGTGTGATATTAAAGTAAAACCTCTTTATTTTAAACTAATGGTTCATAGTCTCATTTTACATGCCCCTAAATACTGCTTCCAAAGAACATTTAAAAGTGTGCTTTTCTTTTTTCCCTTTTTGTAGAATAGGAGCAAAAGTCCAATGACAAAATCACCTTCCTATTCTGGTCAAGGGCATACTGGTTTTTGTGAAAAAGGTCCTAAGTCTATCTTCTCGTGATCAAGTCAGCATGGGATGAACTTTTCATAATTTACCATATTGTCTGTAGCCAAATATTATTCCTGACCTGGGTTTTTATTTATAATCACATAGTAGAGTTTTAAAGAAAATTAAAGGAGGAGATTGCTTTATACCAGTAGTTTCCAACCTGTGGACTTAGGACTCCTGAGAAACTGGAAAATTAGAGACAGGGTACTCTAATTGGCATGTGAAACAAACATTGTGTGTAGATCAATAAATATCAAGTCTTACATATATATGTGCTGTATGAGGTGAGTCACCACATGGGTTTTTATTCATTTTTGTATCATCAGTGCCTTCTTCCTCACTGCCTATGACACATTAGACATTCTGTAAATAAATAAATGAATAAAGGAAATCATGAGTATTATTTTCTAATATATGTGAGTGCTATTTTAATAGATAAAATGCAAATTTATTTAAAAAGCACCACTAAGTTAATATTTTTTGTTATCATAGTTTCTTGGTTTTTTATTATGGTAAACTATACACAATGTAAACTTTACCATTTGGATGATTTTTAAGTGGACAGATCTGTAGCATTAGTCATCATGGTTTCTTAACGGATACTGAGGACACGAATACTACTTTGGCACCTAATTAAACTTCACAGTAATCTTCACAGTCCTACGAAGGTTGGAAACCACTCATGTTCAGTTTTTCTGACAGGAAGTTATCTCTTGACCATTTTCGGTGTCCTATATCTCACTTCTTCAAAGAGTCTCATGACTAGCTTGATAAAAGCATTAAAGGGGTGCCTGGGTGGCTCAGTCCATTACGTGTCTGCCTTCAGCTCGGGTCATGAATCCAGAGTCCTAGGATCAAACCCCACAATGGGCTGTCTGCTCAGTGGGGAGCCTGCTTCTCCCACTGTTCTTCCCCCTGCGGGTGTTCTCTTTTTTTCTCGCAGATAAATATATAAAATCTTTTTTTAAAAGAAAAAGCATTTAGGGGCGCCTGAGTGGCTCAGTTGGTTAAGCGACTGCCTTCAGCTCAGGTCATGATCCCGGAGACCCGGATCGAGCCCCACATCAGGCTCCCTGCTCGGCGGGAAGCCTGCTTCTCCCTTTCTCACTCCCCCTGCTTGTGTTCCCTCTCTAGCTGTGTTTCTCACTGTCAGATAAATAAAATCTTTAAAAAAATATCTTTATGAAAAAAAAAAGAAAAAGCATTTAAAAATGTTCTTGCTTAAGTACTGAGATGAAATCTGTCTTCCTGTATTTTTCCATCGGTCTTAGTGATTCTAGTTTGAAGAAACAGAGTCAATACATTATGCTTTCTTCCAAGGAACAGCCCTCATCAGTTGCCAGCTTTTCAGGGTTTTTTTCTTTCTTTCTTTTAAAGCACCTTATTATAGAATCTTGGTCACATCTAACCAAAATTCCTCCTATTGAGATTCGAAATTGAAGGATTAAAAATTGTGCTACTTTCTACCAATTCTATGCCTGAACGGCTATAAAAAGCATTTGTAGGTTGAATGGATTGGGCTTGTCTTGTCCACACCTCAA
Source organism: Spilogale gracilis (assembly GCA_004023965.1). NCBI lineage: Eukaryota > Metazoa > Chordata > Mammalia > Carnivora > Mephitidae > Spilogale > Spilogale gracilis. The sequence goes on from PITA01012207.1 coordinate 6,430, forward strand.
AGACCAATCCCAGTAGAACAGCTCAGCCTTGTGCTTATGTGGGAAAGGCCTGATCCAAGACAGAGCCTCCTTCACTACTCCTGTCATGAATGAAGCACATACTGGGCTACCCTCCTTTTCTCTCCACCTCCCTCCAATCAACTCAGCATGTAGGAAACTTGAAGCTTTTCCTCACAATCTTACATGTGCCAACTTTTAAGGATTTGTTTATTTATTTTAGAGAGAGAGCATGCATACATGCATTAGTGGGGGGAGGGGCAGAGAGAGAAAATCCTTAAGCAGACTCTCCACTGAGCCTAGTGGCTGATGCGGGGCTCCATCCCATGACTCATAAGATCATGACCTTAGCCAAAACCAAGGGTTGGGTGCTCAACTGACTGAGCCACCCACTTGCCCTATGTGTGCCAGCTTTTAATTTTACTTATTTAAAGATTTATTTATTTTAGAAAGAGAGAGAGAGAGCTAGGAGGAGGATAGAAGGAGAAAGAAAATCTCCAGCAGACTCCCATCTGAGCATGGAACCTGATTCAGGGCTCTACTTGGGACTTGACCCTACTACCTTGAGATCATGACCTGAGCCAAAATCAAGAGTTGGATGCTCAACCAAGTGAGCCACCTAGGCGCCCCACATGTGCCAACTTTAAAAGACATCTTTGAACCTAAAGCTATCACTATAATTTCTTTTCCTTCATTTTTTCCCCTTTCTTCTGTTTTCTCTTTCATTTGATATTTGGGATACTTAAAAACAAAGCAAAACAAAAATGTTCTTTCTTTCTCCTGCCTATTTTCTTCTCCTGTCTCTCTTTTCTCTCCACAATCCTGACGTGTGTCCCATAGACTGCTGATTTCCTTTTGTGGTTTGTTTGCCAACAATAACATCTTTCTGAATTATCCATCTTAATTAAAAATGGATGTCAGTGTTAAACCAGACTCCTGGCCTCACATTTTGATGAAGAATTATTATACTCAAAACACAGTGGACCTCTGCTAGGTCAAACTCTAATGAATGCCCAAGGAAGGTTGATTATTGAGTGAAAGACAAAATGACAAAACAAGCTAGTTGGGGTTTCCAGGCCATACTTGGCTGTCTCTTGTGTTTCCCTGATTACCAGAGCCAGAATTAGCTATGAGTGGGAGACCATGCTTTCTTTTTCCAACTCCCACCCCATGTTGACTCACATGGACATTTCAAAAGAATCCCCAAGTTCAAAATAATTTGTAATGAATACAAACACTTCATTTATAATTTTGGCCTTTTATTAAGGTCTATGAAGGAATGTTGTAGTTGATGGTTAAGAAATGGGTATGGGAACCAATATCTAAATTTAAGTTTTGACTTGCTTCCAGAAGTCAGTTCTTGGACAAGATCTTGAATGTTTATCTCCTTGGCAGTTACTTCTTCAAGTGATCCTTTGAGAAAACCTACTCACACCATGATATAGAATCAACAGGGACTACATTTTTCTTGCATTTTCCCTCTTATTTCAAAAAATTTCTTCTGCTCATTCAGAATTTATCAGTATCCCTGTAATTCTTTTGGGTATTGTTCTATTGAATTACCTGAAAAAATTGATGAAAGCCAACTAGTTCTAGTTAGGACTCCAGAGTTGAATTTATGTCAACTCATTCAATTAGGCCAACAGTTTGAAGGGCAGTATAGGCTTTCATAGTAATAATTGACCTGTCCCCTTTCACTAGGACAAAAAATACTTTTGTAATTTCTTACAAACAAAAAAATTTCTGATTGCTCTTTAACAGAAAACAGGAAATTCTGTTGGTCATTATCCCATGATGATCATCTAAATACACATCTGATGATAGGTCCCACAGAATTCTAGGTCTGGAAGAAAGCCATTGGATCTTATGGTGTATTTCACGACAGTCCTTTATGTCCATCTTAAAGAGTCTAAGGCCAGCTCCTTATCATATTAAGTGGTATTTTTCTCTACAAGAGTTGACAGTGTTAATTTCCTCTCTTGGAAGCAAAAACATTCTCCTTACTCCTCTCTGAAAGCACTTGGAGTGTCTATAGTGTAATGTGTAGGTTTGATCGCCTTTGCCTGTGGAGAGAACATTACTAACTTGTCATAAATGGAGCATATCCTTCAAACAACAATTTCTTCCAAAACAGAAGTCATAGGAGAAAAAAAAGGAGGAACTGTCACAGAAAAATGGGACTTGAGAGCCATATCAGCCAAGTGCAATCTAGGGGCTTGGTTTCAATCCTGATTTGAGCAAAACAACTGTAAAAAGATATTTTTGAGAAGCTGAAAAATTTGACCATAGACTGCATGCTAGGTGATTTTAAGAAATGATTGTTAGTTTTGTTAGATATGTTCATTTTATTGGGTTGTGTTAAAAAAATTCTTTTTTTTCTCAAGATTTTATTTATTCATGAGAAACAGAGGGAGAGAGAGAGGCAGAGGCAGAGGGAGAAGCAGGCTCCTCAAGGAGCAGAGACCCTGATGCAGGACTCAATCCCAGGGTCCTGGGATCACAACCTGAGCAGGGTAGACCCTTAACCATCTGAGCCACCCAGGTGCCCCTCAGAATTCTTTTCTAACAGGGGTACAAACTGAAGTATTTATGGTTGAGATGATAATATATTTGGGATTTGCTTTAAAATATTCCACAAAAAATGAGATGAAATAAGATTGGTAAATGCACATTATTGATGCTGTATATATGGGTCTCATTAGAGTACTTGCTTTAATTTTATATGTCTTTGAAAATTTCCAAAAATATAAAGTTTTTTTTTAAAGAGAAAGAGTACATTCTTTATTTTCTCCACTATTAATTTGTTATTGTTATTATTCTAGAAACAGAGAAGAAATATTATCCAGTCCAGGTCTTGCCTTTATTATTTTTAATAATGATAAAATCATTCAATAATTAATCACTAAATTAAATACAATGGTTGATTATTTTTATTTTTTAGTGTTAATAAAATATAGTAATATTTCAGGTGCTTTATACATATCTCATTTAGTTAATAACTGTAGAGCAGATTATATTCTTCTCCTTTTGCAGTTGAGGAAACTGAGTTTCAAAGAGGTTCTATAACTAGTGCAAAGTTAATAGAATGAACTGGGATGGAACCTGAGCTCTGGACACAGATCTGTCTAATTCCAAAGCCCATGTTCCTTGCACTATTGTCCTACCACTCATTCTGTTTGTAGTTTGGGGCTTTGCTGCCTAGAGGCATCCAAGTCAGCTGGCTAATTCTCAGTAGAACTCTTAAAACATAAACCAGTATGTCACTGTGCTGAAAACCTCCCAAGGAGTTCCCATATCACATAGAGTAAACCCCACAATGTTTATACAATCCAAAGGGTCTTTCATGGTTTTCTCTTCCCTTGCCATCCATTCTACCTCATCACTTTTAACTCTTCCCTTTGTTTACTCTGTGGCAACCATGCTGGCATCTTCAGTGCTTTTCCCTGAAATGTACAGAGCATCCTGCTTAGGTCCTTCACTTGGGGGCCTTCACACTGCCTGAAATCCCCTTTCACCAGATAGGACATGATTCGCTTTCTTCTCCCTCCTCTCATTTCCTTCAGTCTTTGCTCAAATGTCTTCTTATCAGAGAGTGCTTCCCTGACCATCTAAATAGATGAGCACAACCACTGAAGTTTTCTCTTTTCCTCTTATCCTTCTTTTTCCTCACAGTGCTTATCACTACATGATGCTATGTACTTGTTTGTTTCCCTTCAGTGGAATGTAAATCAATGAAGAAACGGGATTTTGTCTGTTTATTCACTGCTCTATCTCTAGCACCTAAAACAGTGCTTACCACATAGTAGTTGCTCAATAATGTTTGCTGAATCACTAAATAACTATCAGCCTCATCAGCCTAGTGACCTGAGTCTTGTGGTCACATATATCACATACATCATGGCCAGGCTGGGCAGCCAACTGGGATGGAATCACTGACAAAACCAGCACCCCCTGCATTCTGATGTGGACATCATAGAAAGATTAATATTTGCAGATCCATCATTTCCTAACTGCCTGACTATAAGCAATTTTCTTAACTCTTTTTAGTTTTAGTTTCCTTATATGTAAAATGAGATAATAATTATTAGACAATTACATGATTATTAGATACATATAGAATACTGTATAATTTGTCCAGCTCAAATCTTCTTTTTATGATAAATCAGAAGTTCCTCCTTAAGTTCTAAAAACTTTCTTTGCTTTCATAATTCCAGACATCTGATCAGGCAGCCAAGAGCTCTGAAAGGCCTTTGGCTGGAAACTGAGGATTTAGTAAAGTCAATGTTCTCTTCCTCTTGTTTGAGCATGTAGATGACATGGAATAACCCTTCTGATTTATTGAATTTGTTTTTCCAGTGTTGTTTAGGCTGCCACATGATCACTTCCCAGTTTGATAAAAATCACTTCATAATGTGGATTAGACGGTACAGAAATGACAATGGTCTCTGGTAGGTCTATTACATTCTTTTTTTTTTTTTTAACCAAGAATCTCCAACATGCCAGCTTTGCACAAAGACTTATTGTTGTTCTAATTTTCCAGGACTTAATAAATTAGCCGTTGTTATGAGATAACCTCAAAACATTGAGAGATCCTGGCTGGTAAAAAAAAAAAAATTTTAAATGAAGAAAAGTATGGATACATTGATTAAAAAAATTTTAATACTACGTGGGTTTTTTTTTCAAGTTTGCGTGGAAAGTGGTAGAACCACAGGAATGTACATTAACAAAAGCAATAAGCTAATTAAATAACACACAAATGTTGTATTGTCTGGGTACTAATGCTTGAAGGTCACGTCTTAGTTAATAATAGTGAAAGGAATCTATTAAGGGAGGATTATTTGACAGGAATCTTTCTATTCTACAAGTTACGTGTAGGTTAAGATAATCAACAATAAAGAAGAGAAATCTCTGCATTATATATTTCTAGCTTACTATATGATGGTGTTTAGCTCATCGGACCTTGGGAAGAAAAGAGAAGAAGCCAGAAGAGAAGAGGAGAGGACTGTGTTCCTGGGGCATTAAGCTGGGGGTTAGTGTTCTAGTTAGTTAGTTATAGTGAGGGAGACTGAGCCTTGGGCAGGTTGTTGGGGTTTAATACCTAACAGAGCAGGAAGCAAAGGAGCACTGAGCCATGTGGCACTTTTCCCCTGCCATCTCTATACAAACAGCAATAGTCCAAAAGCACAAAGGTAGGTCTGACACCCAGAGCTGGGTTTCCTGATGACTGTCTCTGTCTTGGCATTTGCTCTGTGTTTACAGTCTAAGCAACAGGTACTGAGGTAATGAAGCAAAGGGAGAAAGCACAAAATAATGACCATAAAATAAAGGTACTGTCTACTCTGAGCTTTTTGGAGGATTCAGGAGGGATGGAGGAGTTAGCTCTACTGCATCTGATTTTGGTTCATTTGTGGCCCAGGCTTGCTCTATTCAACAGTCTACAGTTACCCAGTGTTGCTCCATAATTACCGGAGGATAGTGAGGGCTGTGAAAAGCATGTGATATAATCATCTTTCTGGGAAACCTGTTGGGACTAGTGATAATAACTGGGTGCCAAGATCTCCTTGATATTAGGGCATAAAGAAGGTGCTCAATAAATATTTGAGGCGACTAATTCTGACACAGGCTCTAGTCATGGACCCCATTTTTTTTTTTAAGATTTTATTTATTTGACAGAGAGAAACACAGCCAGAGGGGGAACACAAGCAGGAGGAGTGAGAGAGGGAGAAGCAGGCTTCCCGCAGAGCAGGGAGCCCGATGTGGGACTCGATCCTGGGTCTCCAGGATCATGACCTGAGCCGAAGGCAGTCGCTCAACCAACTGAGCCACCCAGGCGCCCATGGACCCCATTTCTTTACCAATGTAACCTATGGGGTTATAGGTCTATGTTAGAGAAACTAAGAGATATTCAGGGCTGGTTTTCTCACTCACATGTTCCTGTTTCATCAAGGGGTGTAATATGGACAGGTGGAAGTCATGGAGGAAAAGAACACATTTTAAGACAAGAGGCCATAAAAATGTCAGTGGGCCCATGTCTTGTCTCAGAGACCCAAATGACAGAGTCAGGTGTCAGTCTGAGTGTGACTGTGGTGTGTTCCTTTAAGCTATCTTCCCTACTATGATATTTTAGGGACTTATGCAAGTTAAATTTTAAAAGTTTGTTTGGAAAATCTATGAGATACGATCTATGCAAGCAGTATTGGATCCTTGGAATGAGTTACTCTTGACAAAGGTAGTGCTGAGCCACTCTAAGAAGTGTAACTAACTCCCAAGGCAACAAAGGACATCAGAGTTTATGAGACTTTTGCCACTAGAGGGATGTATGGATGAAGGGAATAACATGGAGCTTCAGCCTTGTACTCCTCTCTGGTCCCTGTCAGACAAGAGTGATTCAGTCTAGGTATCACAAACTCTGAAGTCAGTCACATAATGAGAGTCTGAGGATAGAACCCAGAGTTAAAGCTGCTTCTGAAGGTGCTTAATGTAATGTGGAGAACAAGGCAGCTCTGAGTTGCTCTGTCATCAGGTGGGCAGCACAGTTACTCTTCTCCATATTTCCAGAGCAAAGACTAAAGGAAGAGGTACAGATCTGTGGCCAGGAGATGCATCTAGAACCCAGGGGTGGTGTAATCTGAAAGCGCTCATGTGTCACTGCCAATTTCCCAGGGAGCGCTATGACCAAATGAAGTACTTTTGAGGTCAGGAAAACAAATTTGACTAAATGGTAGTGACCATGAAGAGTTAACAATTTCTAATTTTGCTGACTCCAGCCTTTGTTAACAGTGTAAATCAGGGTTAAAGCAGAATATTTGTTTCCACCTTGTCTTTTGTGATTTGAACACTGAGGTCATTACTTCCTAATTTCCAGTTTTATGATTTTCTCCATTTCCTGCTAGCATCAGTCAGCTAAAGAGTATTTGACTGGTAGACAACAGGAAAATACCATGCATAGCAATTGAAGATGTATGTGTGAGAAAAAACATCATGGCCCTATAAAATTAACAAGAAGAATCCTGGCATATATCCAATAATGACTTCTCATTTGAAACCATAGCTCATTTCAAGTAATTCTTATGTTCTAGAAACAACACCTGTTCATCTTTCTGTAGATCTGTTGGAAGTCCAGACATGAGAATGTAGAAAAAGTTTTCCAAGCCAAATTACTATATAATACCAATGGTAATATTTCACTATGTGAGAAATTTGTTGATGTATTTGCCTCTTAGGCTTCTTGGAAAATGATGCAAATTGAGCCACATAGTAGACAGAGTGGCTGCCTTTTAGAATCATTGCTTGCTTACACCCTATCCCTACCTCATCCCCCTGCTAAGAATCACTAAGGGGCCAAATGGAACTTCAAGTAGAAAGAGCATTTGCACAGGGTAGATATCCCTCAAAGATCAAGCCCGAGATGAGGAGGACTAGAGAAGGAATAGAGCCTATGCTAGTAAGTTGGAGGCTACCACCATGTTGTGAAGTCCGTGAACTTTCGGTGTGCTCTGGGAGAGTGGACAGGGATAGGCTGGGGGAACAGGTCTGAAGAGCAGCAGCCTGGAACTGTGAACAAGCCAGGCTATGGTTTCATGCTGCCATCTGAAACCCACTAGCAGAGGAGTTTCCTACATGGACACAAAAGGAAAGATGATACTTCGAAATGAATGAGTGCTGAGATGGAAAGTAGAGGCAGAGGATCAGGACCCAGATTTTGATTGGAAAGTTATCATGAGGCCACCAAGGTCAACCAGGCAAGGAAGAAGCAGGCAAGAAAGATTTTAATAGTAATAAGCGTCAGGAACTTGATCTAGGGAACTCAAGTCTCTCTCAGAGGTCAGGATCTAGGCAAGAGGTCTGAGTAACAGACCTGCTTCTTTGCCACTGGTCTCCACTCTTTCAAATGCATCTTACACTGCATTTAGATCCCAAACTTGATTTGTATCCCTCCTCTGTCCAAAAGCTTTGAAAGACCCCTGTTGTTTAAAGAGCAAGTTCCAACTCCCTAGGCAGGTATTGAAGAACTTCAACAATCTGGCTTAACCTAATAATCCCTCACCTTCCTAATCCCACCATTCCTGACAGGGTGGTATGTGTTTTTGTTTTCTTTTGGTTATTATCCAAATGTAATTTGCTTTTCTGCTGTCTGAGAACCCAGGATGAGACAGCAGGATCTTACCCTCCCCTGTCCTGGAGTCCTGTTATGGAACACTGGATTGGTGGACCATGTTGTCAGTTACCATGGTCCTCTCTCTGTTCACATCTTACCTGATGTCTCAGCAACATCTTACCTGATGTCTCAGCAACATCTAACAGTCTCCTTAAAATGCTGTTCTCTTTTACTTTTCTCATGTTCTCTTAATTATTCTCCAACTACACTTATTCCTCTTAAATTCTTCTTGTTTTTTCTCCTCTTCTAGTTGATTGGTGAATGCTAAAGTACTTTGGGAGTTTATACAAGCCTGGTTCTTTTTACTCTTTACATTCTTACTCTGGATGATCTCATCTGTATTGGACTAAATTATGGACCCCAATTTCACTCTCCCCAGTAATTGCTGAATTGAGGGTGTCATCATAGGCTGAGTCTTGGCCATGTAACTTGCTTTGGGTAATGATATACTGGTGAAAGTACAGGTGTATCATGTAACCAGTACTTTTTTAAAAATTGAGATATAATTGGCATGTAACATTGTATAAGTTGGAGCACCTGGGTGGCTGAGTCAGTTAAGCATCTGCCTTCAGCTCAGGTCATGATCCCAGGGTCCTGGGGTTAAGCCCCGCATCAGGCTCCCTGCTCAGCAAGGAGCCTGCTTCTCTCTCTCCCTCTGCCACTCCCTCTGTTTATGCTCTCTTGTTCTCTCTGTCAAATAATTAAATAAAATCTTAAAAAACGGTATAAATTTAAGGTGTATAATGTATTGATTTGATACATTTATATATTGAAATATGGTTACTACTATGGATTAGGCTAACAATTCTATCACTTCATATGATTATCTTTTTTGTGTGTTAAGAACACTTAATATCTAGTCTCTTAGCAACTTTGAAGTGTATAATACAGTATACTGAACAATAATCACTATGCTGTGCATTATATCTCCAGGACTTGTTCATCTTCTAGGTGCAAGTTTCTGCCCTTTAACATCTCTTCACCCTCCCACACCCTGTCCCCTGCTAACAACCATTCTATTCTGTTTTTATGAGTTTGAGTTTGGCTTTTTTAAATTCTACAAATAAGTGAGGTCATACAGTGTTTGTGTTTCTCTGTCTGACTTACTAAGCTTTTTTTAAAAAAAATATTTTATTTATTTATTTGACAGAGAGAGTGATCACAGATAGGCAGAGAGGCAGGCAGAGAGAGAAAGGAGGAAGCAGGTTCCCTGCTGAGCAGAGAGCCCGATGCGGGCCTCGATCCCAGGACCCTGAGATCATGACCTGAGCCGAAGGCAGAGGCTTTAACCCACCGAACCACCCAGGTGCCCTGACTTACTAAGCTTAATGCCCTCAAGTTCATCCATGTTGTCACAAATGGCAGAATGTTCTTCTTTTTCATGGCTGAGTAATGTTTCCCTGTGTGCATATATGCTTACCAAATCTTTATCTATTGATAGACACTTAGGTTGTTTCCCTCTCTTAGCTACTGTGAATAATGCTGCACTGAATATAAGAGCACAGATATCTCTGTTTTCCTAGGACTTTCTCAAGATCCTGCATGTTTCCTTTCTCTCATTTGAGCTTCTACCATTGCCTGTCCGGCTTGCTGGTCCCAGGAGAATGCGGCATATGGAGTACAGTCTCTCCCTTACCCCTACAGATAGAAGCAGAGATGTCTCAATTGAACCTCAGCCAATCTTCAGACATGAGCAAAAAATAAATTATTGGTGGGGCATCTGGGTGGCCCAGCTGGTTAAGCATCTGACTCTTGATCTCAGCTCAGGTTCAGTCTCAGGGTTGAGTTCAAGCCCCATGTTGCCCTCCATGTTGGGCATGGAACCTACTTAAAACAAATTGTTACTTTATGCCATTAATGGTAGTAATTGTTATATAGCAGTAGTAAACTAACATATAATCTATTTGCCTGTTATTTCCAAGTATAAATATTCAGCCTTTCACCTCTCTTCTGTGCTACAGACTTGCATATCCAGCTGACCACTTGGCACATCTCTACTTGATGTTTACTAGGTATCTCAAACCAAAAAAATCTAAGATGGGACTCTATAGCCATCCCTAAATTTGCCTTTTCCTATCTCAGTCTATACCATCATCCTTCTATGACTAGGGGTCATTTTTGATTCTCTATTCTTTCACTTTCCACATTTAATCTATTAGCAAGCCCCACATGATTTCCTACAGAGTCTACATTTAAATACATCCAGTTTTCTCATCTTCATCAATATACCATCTCTTGTCTAGAAAAGTTCACTAAACTCTTAGTAGGTCTTTCTGCCTTTACTTTTCTCCTTTCTTTACCCATTCCTCAGTGGGATCCAGAGTGATCTTTTAAAAGTATAAATCATATCCTTCCACTTCCCTCCAATTTCTGTTCATCAGTACTTAGAATAAAATCCAAACTCCTAAAGGTTCCCTGCCTGCTTCTTCAGACCTCACTTTATACTACTCTCTGGCCTAACTGCTCTTCATTTTGCACTTCAAACTGCCTACAGTTCTGTAGACAGTACAGTACTATATTATATATAGTACAGTACTATATTCTGACCTAGGGGACACGTATTGGCTATTTCCTTTAATAAGAATGCTCTCGGGGTGCTCAGCTGTTAAGCATCTACCTTCATCTCAGATCATGATCTTAGGGTCCTGGAATCAAGCCCTACATCAGGCTCCCGGCTCAGTGGGGAACCTGCTTCTCCCTCTCCCTCTGCCACTCCCCCTGCTGTGCTCGCTTGCTCTCAAATAAATAAATCATCTTTAAAAAAAAAAAAGAATGCTCTCACCCATCTATTTATATGGCTGCTGCCCCCTCACTGTATAGTTCCATCAACTTAAATATGACCTCCTCAGAGAGGCCTTCCCTGACCCCTTTTTTTAGGTGGCCCCTCACCCTTACTGTCCTATCTGCTGGGTGGAATGCATCCTGTGCTGTGTGGCCCTAACCTCCGCAGCGGAGGCTCTGCTGCCCCTGCTACTGGGAGTGCTGTTGGCAGACAGTCTTCAGCTGTCAGCCCTTTTAGGGATTGCTTCAGCTGCAGGGAGCAAGGCCACACCCCTTCCCAGAGTGGCCCACAACCCAGTGGGGGTAAAATGGTCAGCTCAACTGTGAAGGGTCTTTCCACTTCAGCGTTTCCTAAGGGATGGACTGAGGCTGTGTTTGGGCCTATGTTACCACCAACTTCTCTCTCTGCCCACTTCTAGTTCCTTCTCTTCTCTCCCACAGGTGCTGATTTTAAGGACACTCCTTAGTAAACAGTTGGCATTCTAAACTCCACCTCAGTGTCTCAGTACCAGGGAAACCTTAGTTTCTTTCTTTCTTTCTTTCTTTCTTTCTTTCTTTCTTTCTTTCTTTCTTTCTTTCTTCCTTTCTTTCTTTCTTTTAAGATTTTATTTATTTATTTGACAGAGAGAAGCACAGCTAGAGAGGGAACACAAGTAGGGGAATGAGAGAGGGAGAAGCAGGCTTCCTGCCAGGCAGGGAGCCTGATATGGGGCTCGATCCTGGAACCCCAGGATCATGACCTGAGCCAAAGGCAGACACTTAACTACTAAGCCACCCAGCCTCCTCAAGCCTTAGTTTCTTCACTATGTTTAAAATGATTTGTAGGGGTGCCTGGGTGACTCAGTTGTTAGGCACCTGCCTTTGGCTCATGGGCCCGGGGTCTGGGGATCAAGCCCCACATTGGGCTCCCTACTCCACAGGAAGCCTGCTTCTCCCTCTCCCACTCCCCCTGCTTGTGTTCCCTTTCTCACTGTGTCTCTGTCAAATAAATAACTAAAATATTTTTAGAAAAAATAAAATGATTTGTAATTATTTTCCCAAATAGTTGGTAGGTAGAATGTTTCTCCTACTAGAATGTAAGTTACAAGCATGTAGAGACCTTATTCTTCACTGTTCTATCCCCAGTGTCCGGAAGCCTGGAACTTTATTATCATCATCATAGCACACATCTAGTATCTACTATATGTCAGGTGCTATTCTAAATACTTTACCTATATTAATATACTTCATCCTCAAAATAACACTATGAGTTAAGTGCTATTATTTCCCCTGTTTTATGGTTGGCTAGCCCAAGGTCACACAGATAGAGACAGAACCAGTATTTTGAATCCAGGCAACCAGAATCTGGATTCTATGTACATAGCCAATCCATTATCCATTACATCTATGTACGTAGTTTTTGTGGCAGCTCTTCAATAAATGTGAATGATTGAATAAATAAAGAAAAAGGGATGGGGCACATGAGTGGCTCAGTTGATTAAGCGTCTGACTCTTGATCTCAGTTCAGGTCTTGATCTCAGTGTCCTGAGGTTAAGCCCCACACTGGGCTCCATGCTGGGTGTGGAGTCTACTTAAAAAAAAAGAAGGAAAGAAAGAAAGAAAGAAAGAAAGAAAGAAAGAAAGAAAGAAAGAAAGAAAGAAAGAGGAGTAGTTGGGAATGCTTTTCTAATTTGGGGATATCACCTATCTATTCATTTGACAAATATATTCTGAGCACTGACTTTATGCCAGGGATTATGGTATGAACAGGGGATACAATGTGAATAAAACAGATGTGATCCTTGACCTCAAAAAAACTTGTACAATCTAATGAATGAGAATAGATTAGCAAAAGGTGAAAATGAGCAAATATATTACTGTGAACTCTTACTTTCTCTCCCCCCCCTTTTTTTTTAAGATTTTATTTACTTATTTAGAGAGAGTGTGCCATGTGTGAGTAGGGGAGGGGCAGAGGGAAAGACTGAATTTCCAGCAGACTTCGATGATCACGGAACCCAGGCAGGGCTTGTTCTCACAACATGGAGATCATGACCTGAGCCACAATCAAGAGTTGGACAAACGACTGACTGAACCACCGAAGTGTCCCTCCTTCTAAGGCATGGTGTAGAAGTATAACCAGTGTCATGGCTACCCAAGATGTTTGGTTTCCTTTTCAATAACATGTATCCTTTCAGGCCATCAAAGTACCACCCTGTTCTATAGGGTATACTGTTAGGTAATCCTACACAATGATTTTTTATTTTTTAAATTTAAATTCAATTAATTAACATAGAGTGTATTATTGTTCCAGAGGTAAAGTTTAGTGATTCATCAGGTGCATATAAATTGCCCAGTGCTCATTACATCACTTGCTCTCTTTAATGCCTATCATCTAGTTACTCCATCCACTTCCCTTCCAGCAACCCTCAGATTGTTTCCTATAGTTGAGTCTCTTATGGTTTGTCTCTCTTTTGATTTCATCTTATTTTATTTTTCCCTCCATTCCCCTATGCTCCTCTGTTTTGTTTCTTAAGTTCCACATATGAGTAAAATCATATAATAATTGTCTTTCTCTAATTGACTTATTTCACTTGGCATAATCCCCTTTAGTTCCATCCATGGCGTTGCAAATGGTAAGATTTCATTTTTTGATGGCCGAATAATATTCCATAGCCACAGTGACTTTTTTTTTAAGGTTTTTGCTTATTTGACAGAGAGAAACACAGCTAGAGAGGGAACACAAGCAGGGGGAGTAAGAGAGGGAGAAGCAGGCTTCCCGCTGAGCAGGGAGCCCAATTCGGAGCTTGATCCCAGGACTCTGGGATCATGACCTGAGCCAAAGGCAGATGCTTAATGACTGAGCCATCTAGGTGCCCCGCCACAGTGACTTTTTAAAAAATATTATGGGCAGTCATGATTTCTTAACCTTAGTAGGGAGAAGAGAATGGAAATGCTGAAGGTCCTGTTGATGCTGGAGCTCGCTATAGGAAGGTTTACCCGGTCATTATCTCAGGACTCAATTCCTGAGTCTTTTCCACAACTGATTAGAGAACCAGAAGGAAGAGAGAGATGCAAGGAGATCCAGAGAAGTTAGGCACCTCTTCAGACTGAAAAGACACCCATTAAGGAAGAAGCGTGTAGTATGATGACTAAGAGCACAGAGTCTGGGGCTCAGACCTGGGCTTGTGCTCTCACTGGCTCACTTACCTCCTGGATTACAGTGGCTTAGTTGTCTACTTGAGGTTCCTTTTCTTCACAAGTTAAAATGGCAGTAATAATCGCACCTGCCTTAGAGGGTAGCATCAAGTTGTGAAGATAAGCATATAAAACAGATCTCAGTGACAGCAGTATTTGGATTTCAGGGGAGTCTGGGCATCTGAGTCATCACAGTTGTTCTAAAACCACAAGGTAGAGGCTATTTCCTTTGTCTAGTAAAATTCAGAAGCTGAGAGTTTGCTGATAGATCCATTTAAAGCCACCTTCTCTGTAATGTGTTCCACAAGCTGTCATTCAGGACTTCTTCAGCACTACTTCTTTGTAGTTTATTAATAGTATTCCTCCCAGGGTGACACACAATTGCTTCTCTGTATTATTTCCGCAACTGATCTCCCTTTGCTAATGTTTGAAATGTACTAGTCTTTCTCCTCTTCCATCCTTCAATTATTGGAAGGAGGGCAGGTGCATTCTCTATTGAAGGAAATACATACTGAATGTATGTATTTCTAGTGAAGAAATGATTTCTCTTGCAGAGTATACTAATTATTTCTGCCATATCAAGGTCAGTGTTTTTGACTCCTGGTAACAGTAGCCAGATTTGTACCAGTTGAAGTTCCTCAAGGACACTTCTTTTTTTAAAAAAAATATTTAATTTATTTGACAAAGAGAAAGATCACAAGTAGGCAGAGAGGCAGGCAGAGGGAGAGGAGGAAGAAGGCTCCCTACTGAGCAGAGAGCCCGATGTGGGCCTCAATCCCAGGACCCTGAGGTCATGACCTGAGCTGAAGGCAGAGGCTTTAACCCACTGAGCCACCTCAGGGATCCTTCTTAACGGTGGGAGAATTTTTTCCCTTTGCCTTGAGAATGATTGGAGCAACTTCTTTTCTTTTTCTACTTTCTTTCCTTCCTTACTTTGTAGAGGAAGAAAAAGGCAAAGAAGACTTAGGAGGTAAGCAAGAAGTAAGATATCTTCCAAATAGAATCATAAATGAGTATGAAATTTGCAGGGGAGAGTCAAACAGGAGTGATCTGGGAAATCAGTTTGGCCTAGAAAAAAACACAAGAGCATTTGGGTTTTTGGACCTTGGAAGGTATGAAGATTTCTCCAATAACAGTTGTAAGTCATCATGAATGTGGATTTCCAAAGCTTAAAGAGTAAAATATTTTGCTAAATTTCCAGATCACAAATGATTGGTTCAGTACTCTGGAAGAGCAATGCTTTATATTGAGAATATTAAAACTTCTGAACTCTGACATTGCCTGAGGATTATCAAAGCTTGAGGATAATTTACCAAATCCCAGACTGACCTATAGAATCAGCTTATGGTTCATGATTTTTTTTTTTTTTTTAAAGGCAGGGAGAGAATTTATAGGTAATTACTAGGCCTTGGTCTAGTAAATGTACAAAGCACACAAGGATGACAATGGGAGTTTTGACATGAATGGAGGGACTTGAATTCTTTTACAACCGGAATGTGCTGGAACTTCCCAAAGGCTTGAAAGAATTCCTAGAATTTCTTTTTCTATTATGGTCCCTGTTATTTCACACAGAAGCAAGTGAATCTTCCTGAGCTGTCCTGGTTTCCATAGATGAGTCCCCGGCAGGCTTTTGGGGAACAAAGCTGGCCAGTGCACCATGGCTTGGGCACTTGAGGATCCCTGTGTTTCTCATGCATAGGTATTAGAGTTGTTGTAAATCTTTAAGGCCAACAGGAAAATTAAGGAGCATGGCCCAGAACAGGACCTTGTCAGCTCCATAATTGGCGGTGGCCGGAAGAATTCTCTACTTTCCTCCAGGCACTTAGTGTAACTCAAAAAACAAAAACAAAAACAACAACAAAAAAATGCCTGCTCTGTGGTCATTATCCAATTATAGCAGCTTTTCACTTGGAAGAATTTAGTCATTTATTACTTTCAGTTCATTGGGGGAAAACAGCATTCAATACAATCAGGATGAGAGGATCTATGGCATTGAATTTTCCCTCAGTGATAGAGAAAGAGTATTTCTCTTAAATCAGGGCAGTGAGTGCTTGATAAATAAGCCCGAGAATGTAGATAGAGAGCAGCGATTATTATAGCTCTCTTCTGGAGGTTGTCCCTCACTAGAATATGAGCTCTATGAGAGTAAGGATTTTGTTTTGTTCACTGCTATATCCCCAAGGCCCAGAATGGTGCAAATGCATAGGAAGGTCGTAGGAAATACCTAAATTTATTTATTTACTTATTTTAAAAGATTTTTGTTTATTTGAGAGAGAGAGAATGAGAGAGAAAGAGCATAAGAGGGGGGAGAGTCAGAGGAAGAAGCAGACTCCCTGCTGAGCAGGGAGATTGATGAGGGACTCGATCCTGGAACCCTGGGATCATGACCTGAGCTGAAGACAGTTGTTTAACCAACTAATCCACACAGGTACCCCAAGAAATACCTAAATTTAATTATTAAATTAATAAATGAAGATCTGCAATCCAACAGATGATACTGGAAAAGAAACTGAGAACTTTATTTTTTTTTTAAAGATTTTATTTATTTGACAGAAACACAGCTAGAGAGGGACACAAGCAGGAGGAATGAGAGAGGGAGAAGCAGGCTTCCTGCCGAGCAGGGAGCCTGATGAGGGGCTCAACCCTGGGACTCTGGGACCATGACCTAAGTGGAAGGCAGATACCCAATCAATGACTAAGCCACCTGGGCGCCCCAAAACTGAGAACTTTAAAAGCAGTGGTATGCAGTTGAAGGAGCATAGCATTTTGAATAAGACATCTGTTTTGAATACTTGGCTCTGCTAGTTACTTGTTATTTACTGGCCCTGAGCAAGTTATTTTACTCTTCTTAACCTCATATTCCTCATCTGTAAATGAGATAATAAAACGTACTTTAAAAGGTTGTTCTGAGGATTAATTGAGATAAAGATTCTGATGGTGTTGGGCACTCTGAAAATACTGGTTCTACCTCTGTCCTTCCATAAATCATGTTGCTCCAGTAAGGAATTTACATAATGAACTGCCTACTCAATGGGAGAATAACATAGACATGTTTCTACTTATTGTCCTAAAAATAGATTATAAGGAACTCTTCATGTTGTAGGGTATTTATTCATTTATTTATTTATTTTACACATGTGCTATTTTATTTTATGCTTTAAAAAGGAAAACACATTTCATAAAGATATTGAATTGGAATCCTGAAAAATCAGCTATGGACTATTTGAGGCTTTAAACATCATTTCTCAAGTAGCTTTTATGTAATTCTACTAGACAACATTTGGGGACAAGTGAAAACTTGGAGCGGTGTTTTCTAAACCTAGTTTTCTTTCCTGAGACATTTGGTGAAACCTATACAATTTGGGAGGTTCATAATTAAGTGTTCTTATAGATACTGCATTACAAAATGTATTCATTGTGTTTTTGCTTCAAATTGCTTAGTATAACATTTATCAAAGGCAGAGCACATGCTAATAAAAATATCCATTTGTGCATTCTCAAATGTTATAAAAAGCTCTCTAGGTTGCTGAAGGTCATTGCTGGCGCAAGTCTCCATGTGCAAGAGGTCGTAGTGTGTATGCAACGTGAGTGTTTCTGAGGTTAAGGAATTCTGTTTGCTGTGATGCAAGTTGTGTACATTTCCTTGATTTTTCTCTCCATACCTATTAAGGAAAGGATAACCCTGGCTTTTATTTCCTGTTTACAGGAATGGGAATGAAAAATATGAAGTCTAGGTGGTTTATTATTTTATTTGTGGCTTGAATCCTCATTTCTGAGAGAGGATAAGTGAGGCAGTTCCCCATGTTTTCCTTTCCCAGTGTCACTGTTTTGTTTTGTTTTTTATCTTTCTCATTAGTTCTTAAGCTTTTGACTGAGGGTACAATTGAGTGTGTCAGTAGGACTGGCACTGCCTAAATGGAAATTAGGAAGCTGCCTAAGCAGCCTGATTTATGAAGTATTTAAAGGCACATCTGACCAAAAATAATTCTTCTACCCGCCTGCCATTGGTGCCTGAAATTCCCATGATAAGAATCTCCCATTAAAAATTTTCTGCAGACACGCATGGTTTATTTGGGTCAATAAAGCATTGTGTTAGGGAGAAAGAGGGAAGTGGGAAAATGAGAAAGTATCTCATTAGAATGATTTTATCTTCTGAATCTCTCAGTCTCTTGGTCAAGGGTAGCATCTTGACAAATCAATATACTATTTAAGACTGGAGGGAAATTGGGAATTAGAGTGTTGGGTAGGATTTCTTGTATACTCTGAGCAGTATGAAGCTAATGGGCCCTGGGGAGGAAATTGCCCAAAGTAAATTGAGGAGCTATGGTAGCAAAGACACATTTGGATGTTTCACAGTTATGTTTAAGGCCAGGTTAGGAAGTAGGGTACGTAATAGCTGGAGGGATCTCCTTTCAATTCCCCTTTTCTACCATCTTGTTCTTGGGTAGCTGTAAGACTAATGATTCCCTTATTCATAAAATTGCATTGTGATGAAGGCCAAGTAGATTTATGACCAGAAGGAGATACATTTGTAAAATAAAACTAATGATTAATTCTATGACTTTGTTGAGACTATTCTATGAAAGTGTCAAAAGCAGTGTTTCTGGTACTTATTAAATTGTCTATCCCTGGTCCCCAGCCAGACTGGGACTCCACCTTTTAACAAAAATGTCTGCTCGTTTTTTGTTTTTTGTTTTTTTTAAGAAAGGATTTCTTTTTTTTTTTTTAAGATTTTATTTATTTGACACAGAGATCACAAGTAGGCAGAGAGGCAGGCAGAGAGAGAGGAGGAAGCAGGCTCCCTGCTGAGCAGAGAGCCCGATTCGGGCCTCCATCCCAGGACCCTGAGATCATGACCTGAGCCGAAGGCAGAGGTTTAACCCACTGAGCCACCGAGGCACCCTGTCTGCTTGTTTTTATGAACATTTTTTCAGGATCACCAGTTGAGAGGCATTAGTAGATTATAGAGTTGGATAATCAAGTTTCAAAGGCTAGCTTTGCTGCTTCCTTATTTCATGACCTTGGACAAGCTGTTTAATCAGTTTCCCCATAACGATAATAGTGGCTCTCCAAGGTTATTGAGTGAGGTCTGAGGAGATAGATAAGTCATGTGAAGTTTAGCACAGCACCTTGAACCTAATAAGGGCAAAAGTTATAACCATTATTATGAGTATGTGTATTGAACAAGACCCCTAAGCAGTGCTTAATGACATTAAATATTTTGTGGACTATTTACTTTGTAAAAGATAAACTTAAAAATTCTGTTTCAATATGATAAAACTAATTGTTTTCCTAACTTCCCAGTTGTAATTACCTAAGGTTTCTCTGTTGCTTTATCATCTTTTGCTTTCCTGTCTCCTCAAATATAACTAACAACAAGGGACTTGGATGGAAAAATTTTGTAATAAATATTCAGAATTATCTCGTAGAAATCATTGTATCTAGCAATAGAAGAACTGGTTAATGGAATATGTTCCTCTTTGAAATATTTTGCGTATTGTGACCAGAACAGACCCCCTGTTTCCTATCCCAACTGTTGCTTCCTTTTATTCTCATATATTTTAAAATATACTTTTAAAATATCTTATTTTTTTAAGATTTTATTTTTATTTTTTTGACACAGAGAGAGATCATAAGAGATCACAGAGAGAGATCACAGAAGCAGGCAGAGAGAGAGAGGAGGTAGCAGGCTCCCTGCTGAACAGAGAGCCCAATGTGGGCCTCGATCCCAGGACCCTGAGACCAAGACCTGAGCTGAAGGCAGAGGCTTTAACCCACTGAGCCAACCAGGCGCCCTAAAATATCTTATTTTTAAGTACTTTCTATACCCAGCTTGGTACTTGAACCCACAACCCCAAGATCAAGTGTCACATACTCCACCGACTAAACCAGTCACATGCCCCTATTCTCTTATATCTTTATCCCTTGTGTCCCGCCCTTTGTTCTCTCTCCTTGGTTGATAGAGTGCCTACATTCTCCATTTTTTTTTCTGTTTCCTCATCTCTCTCTGTTGTAGCTTCTTCTCATTCATCTTTTAAGCAGAATTACTCCACACAGCAAAAGTCAGAGCTGAGAGAACTGACCTGGAATGCTATTGAATTTCACAGCAGCTAATTCAGTGTTGGAATTGAAAAGTGCACAAACAGACCTTCTGCCTAAACAGGTCTGAGAATGCCAGACCAAGAGGGAAACTGAAGGTAAAAAGATGGACTCTTACTAGTTCATTTTTATATAAATTATAATAAACAGTATTATTCTAATGGCAATGTAAAAATGAGAAAGTCAGTAGGAAATTACATAATTGCAGAGTAGAATAATGGGATACATTATAAGCTAGAGTAGGGAGAAGGAGAACTGGGAGAAATGCTGACTTCTGGTGTTCTTCCTTCTACTACGATTTAAAAGAAACAGCTAATGAGGAAAACGGTGCAGTAGGTATCATCTTCTATGAATTCCTTTCTAAAGGCTAGAAACCCTTTTTGGTGGTGAACTCTGGGCAGTAGAATTCTTGGGTTCAAATCCAGGCTCCACAATTATAAGTTGAGTGTCCTTGGACAATTTAGTTAGTCTCCCTGTGCATCAGTTTCCTTGTTTAGGAAATAGAGATAATAATAGCATACAATTCAGGGGGGCTTAGGAGGATCAAAGGGGAATAACACAGAGAAAGCACTTAGAAAAATACCTACTTTGAAGTAAACTCTCAATTATCAATTGCTATTGGTGTTAAAATCTATGTTTTGTTTTGTTTTGTTTTTTTGCTAAGCTTGAAATCCTTGATGATATCCTGACAGGGAAGGTGTCCATGGAATTTCAGGGCAGACCAATTTGCTCATATTGTGAAAATCTGCATGGTAGTTATTTTTCTTTCTGGGAAGCAAGGTTCCCTGCCTGGCTGCTGCTCACTACTTTATTCAGTTAAGTGCACTATGATTTGATCATTTCTAGTAAATCTTCAGATATTTTTGGATTTATGAATTAATTCATTGCTAATCTATCTGTGACTGCATATTAAGAAACCAGAGATGTATTCAGCATATATGAAAACCCTCCCTTAACAGGACATGCATCTCAATTCTGGAAATAACTATCTGGTCCAGTGCATCTTTCTTTCTTTCTCATGACTAACTTTCCACTTTTTTTGTTATTAAGCATATGTGAATTGACTAATACTAAATCAGGGAATTTGTCATTTAAAATATTGTAGGTCTCAAACACAGCCAGTAATGCTCAAAAAAAAAAAAAAAAAAAAAAAAGAGAGAGAACTGCTTAAATCCCTGTGACAAAAGTGTAGGAGAGCAAGGTAAAGGGCATCATTTTTCAAAAAGTATTCTCAGACAAATCATTCTCTGAAAGACTTAAAATAACATCAGTTATGCAGGGCACACCCCTTACTTCGATTCCATTTTTATCATATCAATCTCCTTTGCAAAATTGAGGTTCATAAATATTTTCCTTCCAAACTGTGGGAAATAAGTCATGAGTAACTGGCTCTTTGATAAAGCGTGGTTAGGGGACTGCTTATCATTGCAACAATGAACACAAAAGCAATTCAGTCCTGGGGCCTCTGACAAAACTCCTCAATACCCAGGCGTTGCTCACACTCCTTATTCTCAGGCATCCCAGGGGAGTGGCCACAGGAGAGCCTGCACAAGGAATTTTCAAGGTCCTTTTTCCCACCCTTCAGAGTTGTTGAATCTCTGATCCTTTAGAAAAGGATTTGTTCTGCAAGAATCCAAAGTATCCCGAAAAACTATGTTTACCCATAATGAGCCTTGCTCTCTGTTTAATATAGCCAGAAGGACATTGCTTTTTGGACGTGTGGTCACATCCCCACAGATTTGACCTCATTTGGTGGACACTATTAAAAGATTATCCTGTTATTAAGAATTTCCATTGCATCACATACTAAATATTAGTAACATTCCTCTATGGGGAAAGTGATGTAATAAGAGAGCATTGACTTAGTTGACCTTAGGCAAATTATACGGATAGGTATGTGGACATTATGCAACTGATCTGCTAATAAAATCCAATGGTACTGGGAATAATGCTCTGGGGCAGAGACTTTCCTCTAGCTCTTGAAGGAGGTAAAGCCATATATGGAAGTTTTCTTTGATTCTATTGCCTTGGTACTGTGATGGTTATTTTGAAAGGCGCCAAGGAGGAGAAAGGGTAGAGAGGAAGTGTGGCAAAAGGACGAAATAATGGAATGGTAATTGGGCCTTGAGGTGGCTTGCTCACACTCTGATGGGTAGAGAACATAGGGTTTCCTTTTTTTCTACTTTTGAAGCCAAATGATGCTCATAAGGAATTAAAACTTCAGTTGAAGGGCTGCAGGTGATTTAAGAATAAAGATACTAAGAAACAGTTACAACAATGATTTTTTTTTAAAATGATGCCAGAGAAGGTGTTGAAAGAGCACCTAAGGAGGAAGATTCCACTTAAAAAGGAATGAGAAGACACATAGGGACCCAATAATTTAGCAAACGTGTTAAAATTAAACTTTTAATTGTAACTTTGCTTGAACAAACTTTACAATTGATTAAATTTTAATTGTTAAAAAAACAAATTATAAATCTAGTACATGATCAATGAAAGAATGTCAAGCAAAATAAAAAGTGAAAATCTCCCTCCCTCTTTCCCTTACAGGGGTAAATACTACTATGATCTGTTTATCTTTCAGTCCTTGTAGATCACTGTTTATATTATAAATGTGTTTTGGGGTAGTGTTATTACTATATGTATTGTTCTGCAATTTTTTTTAACTTACTATGTACATTTTTCTACTCTTAAAAATAGACATTATTTGTATTCTTTTTTAATGGGCAGTAGTTATTTTAAATAAATTGAAACAGAAAACAAGGCTCCTTGGCAATTCTAAAACTTAAGAAAATCCTATATTTGATGTATTTAAAATATTTTTCTTGATATGATATACTTAACAACATGTTTGATAAGTTGCTTGTAAATGATATCCTACTAGAAGGCATTCCATCCAGTATAAGAGGAAAAGATAAGACATGCTACAGGTCATAAAAGCAGATTTCATGAGAGCATATATAGTACAATTCCAATTCTATAAAAGGAATGTACATGCATAGAAAGCAGTCTAGCAGCCTAGGCACTGAAGTGTTAATAGCTCTCATCACAGGATGATTTAAATGTAGAGTTTTGGTTCTTTTCTCCTGATACAGTTTTCTGCATTTTCTTTTCTTTTTTTTTTAAGATTTGTTTATTTATTTTAGAGAGATCAAGCAGGAGGGGGAGGGGCAGAGAGAGAGAGGGAGAGAGAATCTCAAGCAGACTCCCCCCTAAGCATGGATCCTGATGTGGGGCTCGATCTCACGACCCTGAGATCATGACCTGGCTGAAACCAAGAGTCAGATGCCTAACCAATTGTGCAACCCAGGCGCCCTGGTTTTCTATATTTTCAACAATGAACTTTCATTACTTTTTAAAAAGTAAATGTAGTACAAAATGCACTGCATTTGATAAAAGTTCATGTCCAGAGGCTACAGAAACTAATCCCATCTGAATTCGCTTCCACTTTATTCCCACACCCCAGAGTAAAAGAGTAGAAATACCAGGCCCTTCTTTGATTTCTTAATTTAAGGAATTAGGTTTGAGTTTCTTCATTAAGACAAAGTAATCTATAGCACAGATGATCAGGAAATGAGACAAAAATCAGGAAATCATATGCCTTTATTACATATATGAAATATAAAAAAATTAACAGAGCAATATATATATATATATATTTTGCAAGTCCACAGGACCTCAGGAAAAAAAATATGTTCTGTATGTGAAGTTAATCTTATGGCACTGTGGTTTATGTTTTGGATATTCAAGTACAGAAGAAACTGTATGTATTGTGGTTGTGCATTGGTACAAAAGATGACTAATAAGGAAAACTGCAGTTTGGTGAACTATCACATACACTGTGTCAAAAAAAATGAGTAAATATAATGGTCATATACTGTTAATAAAGATAAGGAGGAAGCTGCTTCAACATTCAGGTTTAAATACTAAACACAAAAATAAACACAAATTCTGTGTCTACAATAATTTTTGCCGTGTATACACGAGCATTACAAATAAATGACCTTTTAAAAATGTAAAGTCCATTTCCTCTTCATCAAGCATATTTCTACACTTAAGATTTCTTTCCCTCTTATTTTAAAGTCTCATCTTGCTTAGTTTTTTAAGAAATTTTTCATCATGGCTGGCATCTGTGGAATCTAACCTCTAGCCTGAAGCTGAGACTTCATATGCAAACATGTTCTCCTTTTAGGTTTTTTTCTAAGTGTTCAGAGCTAAAATGTACAACTTCCTTTTATCCACACATAGTGGCAGTGTTTCTGTTTCAGTAGTTTTCTTACTCACCCTTTATTTTTCTTTCTGACCACAATGGTCTTCAAATTTTCCCAACACAAGTGGTAGGTAGTAAAGTGCTTTATACAAGGAAATACTATATACATGTGGAGAGGTTCCATTTAACACTCCACAGACCAAAGTTCACACATATCACACAAAAGAAGGCTCTTTTTTAAGAAAAACCTTTTTTTGATAGTAGGGTTGGGGAGTCCTTAAAATCTCCTTAATTCCTTAAGTAGCACAAATATAAGTAACATATCTCAAGCTGCAAGGAGTTCTTGTTAGATGTACTGCTTTTAATGGATTACTGCTAAATATCATACTATTAAAAATATCCTTAACAGTTACGAATTACAGAATCAGACCCATTAAGAGGCAGATATCAGTGTGGGATTTTTCCTTTGTCTTTATGAAACAAACTGTATTTAAACCTGGCCCCCAAAGAGACAGGTTAGATTAGGCCCATGCATTGTAATATTTCTATATATTTTGGCACTTTAAAAATTCCAGTTTTGTTTTTGAGGTCTCCTTTCCATTAAGTCTGTGTTTTGTACATAGAGAAGTGCCCTTATGTGCTATATACCTTTGTTGCTACTTGCACTCTCTTTTTAAAATATCCATGACTTTTCTTCCAAGGGATGGCTTCCAGTGCTGGACAAAACTTTTCATATTCACGATTAGTTTGCCTGTTCTTACATCTTCATGTCCCGCCACAAGGTACTCCAAACCTAAAAGAGAACAAAATTAGGGCCATATAGTATCATAATTTATTGAAGGGGGGAGATGTGATTTCAGTGGCTTTATATGCACTGTTCATAGTTTTATATATTCATAGTTGAAATAAAGTCACAGGTAGGGACAGCTGGCATTTAATAAACTTTTACCATGTGTTAAGTGGCTTACATGTATTATTTAATCTTGAAAATAACCTTATAAAGTAGGTATTATTTTTTTTCTTGTTTTACAAATAAGAAAAATAAGGCTTAGTAAGATTATAAAACTTGTTCAGTGTCTCCCAGTGAATAGCAGCACTCTGACATAAGCTCAGGTCTGTCTGTCTAGCTGTAGAACTTACTCTCTACTATACCACTCTCTGTGGTAAAGAAGTGAGGATTCTACGGATACTTAACACACTGCTATAAACTAGTATTTCTTGGAGACACATAATGTATAGTAGTGCATATTAAGGAGGATTTTATAAAAGTGAAACAACTGTTTGGGAAAACATATTTGAAGAAAGTTATGAATGATACAAAATAATACATATTTCCTATAGAAAGTCAATGTGTTTTTGGAATATAGGATGTTTGTTTGTCATATGAAAAAAAAATGAGACTTCACCAGATCTTTGTAATTCAAAATTCTTTTCAGTCTTCAAATAAAAATTTTTGACTAGCATACAGAATAATGAAAGGACAGTCTCATTATCTATTAATCACTTTTAGTAGGTGTTTGTCATACTACCAATAGTGGCATTTTGAAACAATTTTCTTTAATATCATAGGATGAGTAAATAAGTGATTATGTTTATAAAAGAAAACTTTCCAAGATAAAGAGACATATACTTTAAAACTTAAGAGAAAATCAGGCGCCTGGGTGGCTCAGTGGATTAAAGCCTCTGCCTTTGGTTCAGGTCATGATCTCAGGGTCCTGGGATGGAGGCCTGCATTGGGCTCTCTGCTCAGCAAGGAGCCTGCTTCCCCATCTCTCTCTGCCTGCCTCTCTATCTACTTTTGATCTCTCTGTCTGTCAAATAAATAAATAAAATATTTAAAAAAAACTTAAAAGAAAATAGTAAGTATTAAAATTAACCTGAGTATCAATTTAAACTTATGGCTTTATATGTACATATACAAATTAATATATATTAACAAAATGAAAATAAAACATATTAATATATTATATATATTGTTCATCCACTGAAATGACCTGAAGAAAAGGCATCCTAGTAGCAATGAACACCTGCAATAGACAAACTGTGGTCTCTAATTAAACAGATCTCACTAAAAGATAGAACAGAACAAGGCTTCTTGCAGGTCCAGAACAGGAAGACACAAGGTAGCATGGGACATTTTATTGTGCTAAAAATGGAGGAAGCTCTCAAAGATTAAGGGGGATCATTGTAAAAGGACAAGAGAGCTAGCAAGAAAGGATTACAACTTGTTAAAGTTGTGATAATTTGAGCTCCAAGAAACATAATGATTGTTTCTATTGAAACATACCAAATGAACAAAAACCTATAATTCCAAAATGATAATCAAAAAATTCAGAGAAAATCTAGTTTGTCATTTTTTGAAACAGCTGTTAAAACCATTGCTTACTTTGAAAGATAAGCACTTTGGGAATTATAAGGAAAGAATTTAGCATTTATCCTGCCTTTACAATAGGACCTATATTGAATGGTAACCTATAGCACAGCTTGAAAAAGAAAGTCCACTTACAGATGAATATCAGCTAGTAAAGGAGGAGAATCAGAAAAACGTTATTTCTCAAGCTCTAATGAAATTACTGATTCAGGAAAGATTGCCTGTTTGTGGTAACCTCATTAAATCAATGGTCAATGGGAAACTGGATATTTGTATCATGACCAAGTAACACCATACTCATTACTTTCTAGTCTCAAAAGGGAAAACAAAACTGCCCATTGGAGAGATCAGACTGTCATCACTCTAACCCAAGGGTCAAGTTTAGCAACCCTGATGGTGGGTTATCCAGGTCCTGTGTGTCTTTAACATGAAGTACATACCCAGCAATATTGCTAATGGATTCTAGTCAAAATGTGTATCTTGAATCTATCAAGATTTTCTTTAGAGATTAAAAGAAACATAGAAGGTAGAGGGACAAGCTAAATGACACCACAAGGAACCAACCAGACAAATATAGAAGGTAAGATAATCTACAGAACATTTGGTCTGGATTCTTCAACAACTAAAAAAAGGAACCGTGCTTGAATAAAGGAGACTTGAGAAACTTAGAAACCAGATACAACGTGTGATCCTGGATTGAACCCCGACAAGGGCAAACCAGTTCTTTTTTTTTTTTTTTAAGATTTTATTTATTTGACAGAGAGAAACACAGCCAGAGAGGGAACACAAGCAGGGGGAGGGAGAGAGGGAGAAGCAGTCTTCCCACCCAGCAGGAAGCCTGACATGGGGCTGAATCCAGGGACTCGGGGTTCATGACTCAGCCCAATGACTGAGCCACCCAGGTGCCCCGAAAAACCAGTTCTAAAGAACATTTTGGGACCAGTTAGGAAATTGGAATATGGTTTGAATATTAGAATATATGAAAATAGGGGTGCCTGAATGGCTCAGTCTTAAGCATCTGCCTTCGACTCAGGCCATGATCCCAGAGTTCTGAATTGAGCCTGTCATTGGACTCCCTGCTCAGCAGGAAGCCTGCTTCTCCCTTTCTCACCCCCCCCCCCTGCTTGTGTTCCTTTTCTAGCTGTGTTTCTCTCTGTCAAATAAATAAATAATCTTGAAAAAAAGAATATATGAAAATAAACTACAATTGAAAGCAATGATCACTAACTAAATAAAGTAGGTTGCAGAATGGAGCATACTATGATTTTATTTTGATTTAAAAATATAATATATACATATAGAGAAAGACCTTGAAGGATTTGCACTAAGCTGTTAACAGAGACAAGCCCTGGAGGTAAGAAATGTGAAGTTTTAAATTTTCCTCTAAATTTTTATAATGTACATGTGTATAATTTCTATAACAAGAGAGTTATTTAAAATATTATTAAAAGAAATCCACCCTAAATATAAACATAGCTATGATGGTGTTTTCAAAAAAGAAAAAGAGGACAAAGGGAAAGTAATGGTAGAGATTTTAATTGACAATGGAGAGCACAAATGTAAGATGGATTATAAGGTATGTAAATCATTTGAAGAGTAACCTTAGCATCTGCATGAAAAAGAATCCCAATATTTAATTAATAGACTAATTAAAATATAATGGTCATGATATTGTTTGTGTCATACCTAAAGTAATAAAATCCTCATATAAAAATACAACAAATAATTTTTAGGAAACTTCATTTCTAGGTGTTTAGTGTCTTAAATGAATTTACTTTAAAATTTTATAGAGAACAAATACTATAGGAGTTTGCCATTTTTTAAAGTATGAATATATATATTGAACTAATAGAAATGATCTGAATAAATCCATTAATTATGGAGCAGCATCATGCCAAAAATTAGCATCGAAAGCAATGTTATCTGTTGTATCACACTTACCAGCGTTTACTTTTTACTTTCAATTTTTTTGCTTTTGACATCTACATTACTGCGTTTGAGGGCACAAAGTTTATTTTGTTTCCATAGAAAAAGGAAATAGAATACTTTAGTGCTAGTCTTGATATCCTAAATTGATTGATGAATGAGTAAATGTATGTATGAATGTAGAAATGAGTGAATTTGCAGGGATGCCAATTAGATTGTTTCCATTCAAAAAGTAGCAGAGGAAGCTAGTTGGTGTGTAAGGTTTCCGAAGTTTCTTATCAGCTTTCTTTGGCGTTAGCCATTGAACTTGTAAAAATGGAAAAACAAAGTGAAATGAAAGAGTGTCTGGTTTTGCTTTGGCAGGTTCCCGTCTTTTCTTCAAAGCGAGTAAACATGTTTTTAAGAATTCTTTGAATAATTGCACTTATGTTTTCAATTGTGATGAACTCAGTTGATTCTTTGACTCTGGCAGAAACCTGTTGAAGTATAGTTCACATCCTGGAGGGTGGCTCAGATGCTCAAGGCTTTTTTTTTTTAATGTTTTACTAAAAAACTGGGCAGATTATTTTTTCTTTTTTCAAGATACTAGAAAGTGCTTACAGGCAGAGCCTCTACACACAGATTATTGGGAAATAGAATTTAAATTAAGGACTCTTCATTTCCTATGTTGAAAATCTAAGATTCTGATTACTTCATTTGTTCTTCAGGAACATATTTATTTATTATTTAAAATATCTTCTTTTCCTTTTCTTTATTAAAATTTAAATGAATTTTAAAATATTAAAAAAGTATAAAAGGATGTAAGAGATTAATCAACAGTCAAAAGTCAAAAGGTTTATATTTTAGATTGTTTATGTTAGGGGGACTATTTCATTGATACTTTCTCTTTTTCTTTGTCACTCAGTTATCTCTTTCTCTCAGCTATTAATTAAAGACCACAGCGACTTCTTATGAACATAACTGGGGTTCCTTGGACTTTTATTTGAAAAGAATTAGATATAGGATATAAATTACGCACCTGTATTAGCAGTATAATTAAGACACAAATGACAGCTACATAAAGTGGAAAATACAGAGGATTTAAAAAAATATATAAATATATTTTAAGACTTTATTTGTCAGAGAGAGAGGGAGATAGAGAAAGTGCAAGCACAAGCAGGGGAAGGAGAGGCAGAGGGAGAAGCAGGCTCTGCTAAGCAGGGCGCCCCATACGGGGCTCAATCTTGGGACTCCACGATTATAGGCAGACGCTTAATGGACTGAGCCACTCAGGTATCCCCCAAAATATGTTTGTTTAAAAAGAACTTACTGTCTGGGTAGTATATTATTATTTAGGTACTAGTGGTAGGTCCTAGAGATGCTGTGATCAAATATCTAAATCCTATCCTCAAATTTAATGTACACAGAGAAATAAGCAGCTTATGACACAGTATGAAAGTGTACTTGTAGAATATAAAGGTAAGAATCCCAAACTTATTCACTTGGCTCTTCCACTGTAATTGTATTTGAAGATTCAAATTCCCTTAATTTCAAGATTCTCTGAGATTCTACCACAGTTTGTTGTTGTTGTTGTTTTAATTTCTGCTGTTTCTAATTTGAAACCAAAATGATCATCTAATGAGAAACAAGATGATGAGAATTTGAGAGTTGTTTTCTATCCAGAAGACACAGATGCTTCTCATGCAATTGTAAAAAATGAACTCAATATTATTTGCACAGATGGAATTTTGCATTCAAATTTCCTTTGGGAGCAAGTTCTACCCAGGGCACTGTAATAGGAACTCAATTTCAGATGAAGTATTAGTGGCATCTAAATTCATGAAAGTCTTTTCCATGCTACTGGCACCTGGAACCAAGCTGAGACTTCTCTTTTAGAATAGAAAACACTATATTGCTGGATTTTAAAATATTTTACTTTTATAGAACATGTGGAAGAGAAATAGTTTTTTGATGTCAGTTCAAAGAATTCCATTTGGATTTTCCCCAGAGTTCAGATGGTGCAAAGGAGAGATACTTTTGGTGAGTTTATTTCAGTCGTAGTTTAGCGAATGTTAAGAGAAGGAGCAAATCAGCAGACACAACGTAGTCATTAAACTAGAAAAGTCTAATACTTACCAGGATTGAGGATCGGACAAGTGCAGCCTCTGTCAGTCCACGATTCTGGATATAATGTTCGTTCTCCTCGTAAAATTTTCAATTTGGTAGATTTTAGGACTTTTTTTATCTTCACATTGACCTCAGCATGAGATCCTTTGTCGTGAGCTGATAAAATCTTTATTTTTAGCACTGTAACGACACAATTCCTAAAGTCAAAATGCATAGAATTTCATATTGCTTTTTGAGCTTGGAATGACTTAAATGTGCATTTCAGAGTAATATGGAAAAGTTAATTAATGATGATGAAAATTAGGAAATTTTGCTTTAAAAATCACTAGGCTTAACTTGAT
This sequence comes from Spilogale gracilis, assembly GCA_004023965.1. Taxonomy (NCBI): domain Eukaryota; kingdom Metazoa; phylum Chordata; class Mammalia; order Carnivora; family Mephitidae; genus Spilogale; species Spilogale gracilis. Next base: position 37,593 of record PITA01012207.1, read on the forward strand.
GAGCACTAAGTAATATGTAGAATTGTTGAATCACTGTATTGTACACCTGGAACTAATATGAAACTGTATGTTAACTATACTGAAATTTAAAAAGTGTCAAAAAATCATTAGGCTCACTAACTTTTGCATTGGTTTCACCTTATTTATCTATGTTAACTATAATCTTCCTTCTTAGACATTTTCAACCACTGTTTCCCATATCATTATGCTAAGAGATTATCAGCCATTTGCCTACTGCAAACATAGTCTTAGATATATTTAGCTATCAAATCCAAATAGAAAGAAGGTATATAGGAAGTAGAATGTTTTATATTTAGATTCTGACTATATTTTGCTCTGTGGTTCACTGTGTATTTAAGTTACAACAAAGAACAAACAAAATGTTACTGCCAGAATATATTTTACATATTCTAAAGAGATTAAATAATTAAATATTGATTATTTAATCTTCTTCCCTGGATGTAAAATGCAAGCTGACTGGGGTTAGGGTGGCTGTCTTTCCACTTGAGGGTAGAGCTTCAGTATTCTCTATAACTCACCATTCTATTATGCTATGATCTTCCATCTGTGATTTGGAAGTGGCTTGGGATAAAGCAGTGGAATAATTTGGAGTGGAGAAGAAAGTATGCCTAAGGAACATTGAATGTAGTGTTACTATATTGTCAGAAGAGTTCTTATGTTCTCATCTATGTCTTGATGGAAAATTCTGTGTAGTGAGGGAACCCTATACTGGCTGGTCCCAATTCCTGAGAATACAGATGTCAGATAGCAATTTTTATAGAATCACCAAATTTTTAGACTTTTAATGGGTCTTAAGAGTCTATCTCATCTTGTTTTATGTTTGAGGAAGCAAGTTTTAAGAAATTAAGTGAACTTCCCAAATTTGCATGACCAGTCAGTTAGAGGTAGAATTTGGGCCAGAATCCCAATAAAATAAATACATGAAGACTATGTAGCATAGCACCCTGCTCATGGCTAATGCTCAACAAATGTTCACTATTATTGTTCTACTAGACCATATGCTCAAAGAGAACAGGGACCTCATCTACTTACTATTATAGCTTAATAAGTATTTGCCAAAGGAACTAACAAATGAATCAAGTTTTTTTCCCCATTTATAGAACGGTGAAGGAGAAACCATTTTTTTCCAAGTCTGTAGGTGTATTGCACATAATAAGAACAAAGTATTTAATTACATCATTAAGAGTGTCCAAGCTTTCTTAAGCAGAAAAGAATACAGTCATATTAAAAGATGCCAGTGCGGTTGTTTGTAAATTTAGAGAGCTACTAGGGGCGCCTGGGTGGCTCAGTTGGTTAAGCGACTGCCTTCGGCTCAGGTCATGATCCTGGATACCCCGGATCGAGCCCCACATCGGGTTTCCTGCTCAGCGGGAAGCCTGCTTCTCCCTCTCTCACTCCCCCAGCTTGTGTTCCCTCTCTAGCTGTATTTCTGTCTGTCAAATAAATAAATAAAATCTTTAAAAAAATTAGAGAGCCACTAATATATGTAATGTTCAAAACCAGTTGATATTTTCACAAAACTAACTTTGAACTAATTGTCATTTTTTTGCTTTTGATAGTAAATACCATTTTCCCTAAGCTAACTTTTCTTTATTGAACACTGTACATTTCAAAAGCTTTCTTCTATTATTTAGCCAAGTTGTCAGGTGAAAGGAGGGAAATATGTATGTAATTTTAGATAAGATTTATGAGGTTTTTAACATTTACTTTTTTATCTTTATGAGATTAAATATAATGTTATCAAGAACCTAAACACTTGGTTTCAGAAATCATGACTTAAAATTTCTCTTCATTGAATGTGTATTTCAGGCAGTATGAATTATGGAACAATAAAAAGCCTTAGATATTAGTCAAAACTATGTTGGCAAGATAAGGCATTTCATTTGCTTTAATAGTAAACATAAAGCCATTTAGAATTTGAAGATATTAACAGTCTTTACTTAGGGCAGTGACATTTTCCTTTATCTATATTTTCCTAGTATTTGAAAGGTACAGGAGTCTAGAATATACAGAGAGGGCAGGCAAGAGGCTTGGATGGACAGCTAATCTCAGTGCTTCCCAAATATATATCCTCTTTCTTCCCCCTATCAGTTACTGAGCATATAGTGTGTGCTAGATATTATGCTGTCTGCTTTTCAAAAATTCCATTTTATGGGACAGGTAGCATCATCCCTATTTTACAGATGAAGAAGTCTAGAGAGGTTAAGTTACCCGTGAGATAGACCAGAAATCAAACCCGTGTAGGTCTGAATCCAAAGCTTGAGCTCTTAATCACTGTGAAACAGTGTTTGAACTGATTTTTCTTAGTATTACTACATGATAACTGGCACAGATTAGTAACTCAGAACTGGTATTACTACAAGAAACTGGCACAGGAATCATTTTAGTGACTATAGGTTTCCCTTTTAGATTATAAGACAAGCCTCCATAAGAAAAGATTATGCATCATGGTTTTTCACTTTTTGTTATTTGGCTCTTTTCCGTATAGTAAGAGGGCCTTGCCTTTTGCTCTACCAACTTCCTGCCCTCACCAGGACATTCAACATCATCTTTATTAGGGATTATTATATAAGACTAATGCTTTGATATATTGAGAATGTCATAGACTAAGCCTCCCAACTCCTAAAAAAACCTGTTTGTACTTGGTTTCAATAGATTCTTAGATTCAAGGACTTAAGACTTACCATACGAATATTTCATTCCACAGAATGCCTTGGAGTTTCCTAACACCTGTTCTTTACATTCACATTTACCTACAGAGAATAAATGAAAAATATTGTTAGTTATTTAGAAATGAAGAAGAGAAAAAACAAACAGCAAGTAAATCCAGGTATAACTTATTTGTTATTTTATTTTTATTTTTTTAAAAAAGATTTTATTTATTTACTTGAGAGAGAGTGAGATCAAGAGAGATTGGAGAAGGAGAGGCAGAGGGAGAAGCAGGCTCCTTGCTGAGCAGGGAACCTGATGTGGGGCTCGATCCCAGGATCCTGAGATCATGACCTGAGCTGCAGATAGACACTTAACTGACTGAGCCACCCAGGCACCCCCATAACTCATTTTTTTAAATTGAAGTATAATTAACATATAATGTTATCTTGGTTTAGGGATCAGGTGGTAGAACTCTATAAGGCTTTTGAGTGATTTGTACAACATAATTCATAAATTAAAAAAACATAAATCATTCAAACAAAGTAGAGTCACTTTATGAATTGGATTCATTACCATTCAATAAAATATTGACTTAAGAAAAATAGAAGTAGGAACAATGATATATTTTAATGCTTATAATTGATGTTATGATAGATACAGACCAGTATTAAGATTTCACGCTAATGGAAAGGAACAGCTGAGTGATTAAACTATAGGAAAGACAACTATCTTTTTACAATTAATGTTCACCACAGCAAAAGTCAAATATAGTAAAATAATTGAGCAGTTCTTTGAATGTAACGTCATCCAATTTAAAAGTATTTATTGAGCACCTATTATGTACAGGACATGATGCTATATACTTCAGAGTATATTAAAGATGAGCAATATACAATTCTTGCCTGAAGGCTTACATTTCAGTAAGGTGAAAAAAGCAAGTGTACACACAGGGATAAGTGTTCTAACACAGTACGATATGCTTGGGTGGGAGGGTCTCATCTTTGGGAAGATGGAAAAAGGCTACATGGCTGAAGAAGGTTTTGAAATGGACTCTAAAGAATAGGTAGGATGTTTTCTCCCAACAGTTAAATAATGTATGACCGTTATTGTGTGTCAGAAATTTGCCAGGTCCTGTGAAAGACTTTCATAATGCCTTTCATAGAGTGTGTGCGTAACATTCTCATTGGTTTATCTGCTTCCTCTCTAAACTGTGATCCTTGAGGATGATTGTTATGTCTTACTTATCTTTATATTCCTAGAACCCAGAAAGGGTAGAATTTCCATTGTTACTCACTTAACAACTAGATGTAATTTTATCATCCCTCCATTTCTGCTCTCACACATTGCATTTCATAGGCATTGAGTGGCATGAAAGTAGGTAACATTTACTAAGGAGCAGTTACTCTGTGCCAGGCACTATTTTAAGTGTTTTATATTTATTTACTCATCTAAGATTCTAACAGGTAGAAATTTGACAAGAATGTAGAGATATAAGAGTGAAGAAAAAAATGTAAGAGAGAAGGGTAAACTGTTTTCATGGAAGAGTCAATGGTTCTGTTTTTCCTGGATACAGATTGAATTGTAAATAGTAGGAGTTATCATGGAGGACCTTGACTGATAGGCAGGTAGGGCCCGAATTTAATTTGTTAGAGAAAGAAGATTTTTTTTAAGTATAGTTCACACACAATGTTACATTAGTTTTAGGTGACTCAACAGGTTATATGTTATGCTGTGCCACCACAAGTGTAGCTATCATATGTCACCACACAGTGCTATTGCAATACCCTTGACTATATTCCCTATGCTGTGCATTTATTCCCATGACTTACTAATTTCATAAATGGGAGCCTGTATCTCCCATTCCCCTTTACCCATTTTGCCCATTGATAAAGGGTAATTTTCAAAGCTTATAAGATTAAAGAAGTTACATGAAATGAGACATATACATATATAAGTATTAACCTGGCAGTACTGTATCAATAGTACTGGAATGGAGAGAAAATGGAAGTAGGGACCAGTGAGAAGCTGATGAAATTGATGACAGCAACACTAACTGAATTGAGTGCCAACTACAAGCCATAAACTATATAAGAAACTTTATAATCTTGTTTAATATTTATAATAACCTTATGAGATAGGCATTATTAATAAATCAAAAAATAAAGGCCCAGAGAAGTTAATTAGCTTGTCCAAGGCAGCATAACTAACAAGTAGAAGAGCTAGATTTTTAGCCTGGGTTTGGGAGAAACTGAAGCCCCTGATCTTTCCACTGTACTGTCTAAGTCAGTTGAAATGTGGGTCTGAACTAAAGAGGTGGCTGTAGGTCTAGATAGGGAGAAATATTAAAGGAGGCTACTTATTGTCTACAAATCTTATCAATGGATTGGAAGAGGAAGCCTAAGAATGAACTTTGAGTTTTCCTGTCACCTTGGAGTCAAGGTGATGTAAGATTGAAGTATTACTAACAGAAATAGGGAAGTTAGGAAGAGAGCACTCCAGGGGTGGATAACTTAAGGCTTTTTATAGCAATCAGTGGTTTAACTTAATTGTTGAAAGGATATGGAGTAGCTCACAGAGAGGAGAAAAAGCTGAAGAACCAGAACTCAGAAAAGACATGAATGAGGAGAACAGCAGAGATCAAGGAAGCAGGATCTGTTGTGCAGCCCCTTTTATGGATTTGCCATTGGAATCATGAACTGGGATCACTTTCAGATCTTGTCACTTTCAGCTCAAAATTTAAATTCTGGGGAGAGCACATCTGACTGGCCTGACCAAGACTATTAAATGGGGTTGGGGAAACGGCGGCTCCCCAGGGAAAATTGGGTTGAGCTATTGCAGAAATAGCAGGAATAAAAGGGAAATGGATCTGGGTAGGCAAAAACAACAGACGTCTAGTATGAGGAGAATATAATGAATCAGAGTTGCTGACAAAACATCCATGTGGAAATGACAGTATGATTCTGGTGAGATGTGGATGGGTAGACATGGTGATATGGCAAATAATGCTGCTTTAGAAACCAGAGAATGAGATATGCAAGTGGAAAATCACAGAAGAATTAAATAGTGTGAATGAGAAATCTAAGGTGCTTAAAATGAGCTGTTGTAATTTGTTAAATAATATCGCATGAAATCTAAACATAGCATAGAGGGTTACTCATTCAGAAATCGGAGTAACCTAAGTAGATAGCCTGTGGCCTTTGATAATTCCACCAAAGCTGGAGAGTATGGTAACTACAGTGCTAAAAAACCTGGAACTCCAAATGGTATATATTATTACTCAACTGATATTTTGTAGTCCTTCAGCCAATAGGAACATACAAAGTTCTGTTATTTAAAGATCTTTCTAATACTCCCTTTTCATATGTTAAGAAATCAGACACTAAAAATTTGTTTTCATAAAGATTATCACTGTAATCATTTTTAAAAAACATTTTATTTATTTATTTGAGAGAGATGGGTGGGGAGGGGGTAAAGGTGGAAGGAGAGGGACAGAGTCCTTTGAGACGGCTCAATTTCACAATCCTGAGGTCATGACCTGAGCTGAAACCAAAAGTCTGATGCTTAACCAACTGAGCCACCCAAGTGCACCTAAAATCTGTTTTTGAATGAATCTCTGTTGATCAGTCTTTAACCCAAATGTGTTTTCTTAAAGGAAATCCGGAAGGGGAGAAAAATCTAGTTAGTGTTAATATTGTGCTATTAGAACACTGTTCACAGTTCTGCGGTACTGGTTAAAATCAGTTTCCTTGTACAGATTCTGTAGTACTACTTAAAGCCAGTTTTGTTGTACAAGTTCTGTGGTACTAATTAAAGCTAGATTTGTTGTACAGGAGGTAAAGTTTTACATCTAATGTTCTCTATCTCCTGAGAAGTGGTAGAAATTAAGGATATCTTGTTGGCATGGTGCATTATATTTCTACTTTGGAAAACTTACAGTAGGTAAATAGGTAGCTAGGCACATAAATTTGAGAATGAAATATGGTGCCTAAAAACTGGTTACCATTTTTTTCTTTTGTTTATAAAAGGTGTCACGAACACAGCACTATTCTATACCCAAAGGGAGTACTGATATTTAGCAGGAAACTTAACAATGGCTTCCTCAATCTGGAGCTCCTCCAGATGAATTTCAGAGACTCTCTAGGGGTATTACAGACCTAACAGCTGTTGTGGATGTGAGTCTGGAGTGATTCTTATGCCAGCACGTTATGGGCTGAATTGGTGTGTTGCCAGCTCCCTAGTAACGTGATTGGCTTAATGAATGTCCTATGGTCCTAAAAACTTGATTTTTACAGATTTGGCTTAACAGGCAAAGTTGAACAATTATGAAAACCACTGTGTTAGAAAAACAGAAAAGTTTCAAAAGTGGTAAAAGTTAAAATTATAGAATTCAGACCACTTAGCATTGAGGCCAAAAATTAACGGGAAAGATTTTTTTCTTTTTCAAATGCTAAAAAAGATAAATAAGACGTCTTTGTATTCCTTCATCTTTCCCACATTCTTTCCTGTTGTGAACTAAAATGAAACCATTAGGAAAATGATCATAAGATTATGTTAAGTGAAAAAAACCATGATACAGAATTGTAAACGCCAGTGTTTCTCAAATTTGGGTTCTTGATTCTTGAAGAGTCCATAGGTTCTCTATGAAAGAATATTAAAATTGTAGTTTCTTACTCTGTCCCAGTCACCCTGGTCTCCTTGCTGGCCTCAGGGCTTTCACACTTGCTGTTTCTTCTGCCTAAACTCACCTCCCTCTTTTATCTATATACCTCATTCTCTTATTTTTTGTAGTTTTTTTTTTTTTTTTTTTTTTTTTTTTTTTTTTTTTTTTTTTTTTTTTTTTTTTACCTCAGATGTCAGCTGGTGCTGAATAGAACCACTTGAATTTTTACAAGAAAAGAATAGAGGCAGGATGAACATAGAACCATGTATTCACACCAGTATGCTCATCTCATCAAACAAAGAAACAGATAAACATAGGAAAACTGAGTCAGAGGAAATAGTAGTATAGACTTGGTAGATTCAGAGAACCATATATAAGTAGGAAAGAGTGTTTTGGCTTCAGTAAAAAAACATTTTTCATATTAAATTAATGTTGTTCATTTGAATTATTTGTTTTGTTATTTGGCTTATAATTAGTTTGTAAAATTATTTTTGTTTTCTAGTTGTAGGAAAGATAAAACATAATGAGTTCATCTTTAGCTTTGTGTATATTAAGTTATGCTAGGTCTGTAAGAATATTTTTCCTTTAAATGGACTTCTAGGGCGCCTGGATGGCTCAGTGGGTTAAAGCCTCTGCCTACCGCTCAGGTCATGATCTCAGGATCCTGGGATCAAGGCTGCATACGGCTCTCTGCTCAGCAGGGAGCCTGCTTCCTCCTCTCTCTTTGCCTGCCTCTCTGCCTACTTGTGATCTCTCTGTCAAATAAATAAATAAAATCTTAAAAAAAATTGATTTCTACATTTCCAAACCTGATATGTTCAATTAGCTCTCACTCATGTAAAATAGTACTTTTTAGAGAGAGAAACAAACCAAAACACTAACAGTTTGGGTAATGAGATTTGGGTGTTTTTTTACTGTGATTTTTTACATTTTTCCAGATTTTCTATACTAATTAGAAATGTTACTCTAATAATCAGAAAATAAAACCTTGTTAAAATACTCTGGCTATCTTTAATAGTTTTACGCTTATGGGCAGGGTGTCACTACTTTATTAACCTCAGAACTAAAGATTGCCCTGCTAGGATCCAAGAGTTGCTTTCTTTGTCACGAATAACTGTTACTTGAGACTAGACCTGGAAATATGGTAACTGGTTATACCCATTGTCTCACCTGAGTGTCGAAGTGCAGAAAATCCTTGCTCATCCTCCCACTCCCAGGTTGGTTCGCTTTTATTGTGCATGGAATGGAAGTCAGGAATTTCATGATACCAGTCTATGTCTGTGATGCTAATAAAACAGAAAATGATGAAGTTAAGGACTTTCTTAGAACTTGAATGAAATGAACATATGTATGGAGACTTAAACCTAATCAGGTACCTTCCCATCCTTCTAGTTTTCAGAAAGTGTTTTAAGGGCCTTTTATTAAGAATAATTTATTCTGCCGAATGAACCAGACCATCTCTAGAATCTTGCAAAAACAAATTATTCTGCAATTTCACAAAAATTCTTTAAAGAACTGTGCAAATACATCTTTGTTCCACTGACAGCATGCAGGATTTTCCAGATCACTACCAGATCGTCAAAAGAATCTGAAGGACACACGGACAGAGCAAGAACCATGAGCATTCACCTGCTGATGCAGTCTCCTGTGAGCGGGTCACAGCTCCCTGCACAGTCACAAGGCCTGCAGCCGTAGTCTCCGAAGCCCCAGTACCCTACCATACACCTGTCACAATGTGGTCCTGCCACTCCAGGCTTGCAAGGGCAGTCACCATTGCTAGGGTCACAGAAGGTTACTGAGCTGAAAGGAAGGACAGCAGATCCAACTGGATGACAGGAACACACTACAACAGAGAAGACACACAAGGATCAATGAGTAACTGATTACCTATGATCTGGTTTCCCTTCACCACCCAGCGTACCTTTAAGGCTCCTCCGTTTGTCAGTTGGTGTATGCTCAGAGAGTGAAAACTAATTAAATTACAGATGAGGAAATAAAGGAAAGCACATTTGCTGCAAAGTGAACTACATTATTTATTCTAAATTAGAGGACATTAAATATGAATGGATTTTGCTTGGAGTGTTGAGGATGAATCAGCAAAGAAGACAAAGAAAGGAGGAGTTAGCCAGAAAGGAAAACAAATCATGAGAGTATGGTGTTCTGGAAGTTAAAGTTTCAAATCAGGTAAGCAACATCTACTGTGTTAAATCCTGATCCTCCCAAGAAAATGGGGATTGGGAATATATTTTTGCATTTGACAAAATGAAGACCATTGGTATCCTTAATAGCAATGGTTTCACTCTCCTGATGAATGGTGGTGAACCTAGCTGAAGAGGACTCAGGAGATGCGAGTAGAGGAATGTGAGCATGAGAACAGACAGCTCTTTTTAGAAGCTTTTCTATAATGGTACAGAAAGCTGGAGGGGGATATGAATGTAAGTGAAGGTTTGAGTTTTTGTTTTGTTTATTTTAAGATGAGAGAAATTGCAACGGGTTTGATGTTGATGGAAATGATCCAAGAGAAAGGGAAAAACTGATGACCTGAAGAAAGCTGGGAGCATAATTGGAGGATATTTAAACATATTGGAGTTAGGAAGACAGATAGGCAGGATCTGGCCTTGAGTAGGGACATGATCAGTTCATAATAACAGGATGCAGGGCAGAACATATGGACTCAGATTCAGGAAAGTGGATAAATGCAGTAGTGGGAGCTGGGGAATTTTTCTTCTGATTCCTTGTATTTTCTGGATGAAATAGCAAGCAAAGTCATAGGTGAGAGAGATGAAAAGTGGCAGTGGGAGAGTAAATGAGAGACACAGAAAGTGAAATATAATTTCCAGGTACATAAAAGCTACGTTGGAGGTCAGGAGTCATGAACTTATAGTGATACAGCCGAGAGAGTTCAGGTTTGAGATGGAAGAATGCTGGGTTTAATTTACATGCTGTTATGGACTGACTGTGTACCCTCCAGATTCATATGTTGAAGCCTAAGCTCCACTGTGATGGTATCTGGAATTAGGATCTTTGGAAGGTTTGGATGCAGTCTTGGGGGTGATGAGAATGGTGCCCTTCTAAGGGGATGAAAAGCTCAGTGCTCTCTTCTCAGTAGAGGATGTGAGGCTGCAGTGAGTAGTTGGCAGTCTACAACCGAGAAGACAGCTTTCACCAGCTCCCAACTGTCCTGAACCTCAGTTTTTTCAGTGGCGTATCTAGATCTCATGGAGATTTCATGAGGATGAAATGATTTTAAATGAAATTACTTCAGCAAGCACAATCTGACAGCTACTAGGCCAATTCTTCCTGCTAAATCTTCTCAACTGGTAATACTCTAGATCCCATTCTCTCCTTTATCCCCTTGAAAACATCCTCTATTGATTAATTTCTTTGTCATTAAAATAACAGTTTGAGGGGCACCTGGGTGGCTCGTCTTTAAGCGGCTGCCTTCAGCTCAGGTCATGATCCCAGAGTCCCAGGATCGAGCCCCACATCGGGCTTCCTGCTCAGCAGGAACCTGCTTCTCCCTCTCTCACTCCCCGTGCTTGTGTTCCCTCTTTCACTGTGTTTCTCTCTATCCAATAAATAAATAAAATCTTAAAAAAAAATAACAGTTTTACTTCAGTCTGGCTTCAGATCTCTACTGGCTGTGTGACTTTTGGCAAGATACCAAGCTTCTCGTTATCCCAGTTTTCTTGTCTTTAAAATACAAATGAGAGTCATAGCTATCCTCATGTGGTTGCTGTGTGGGTAAAAGGAGATCATGCATGTAGTGTATGGCTACATTAGTGTGCTGTCTGGCACATGGTTAATTAATAGTGAACTAATAATTCAATAAATAATTCTTGTAGAGGTATAGCATCTGTGCTTGTATAAGTAATGGTGCCAGCCCTTAAGGAATTCATGGTCTTGTTGGGGAAACAGAGGAGTAAATAAAAACTTCCCATATACTGTGGCTCCGTACTCTAAAAGAGGCCTGTGCATTCGATGAGAGCACAGAAAAGGGAACACAGGCTGAGGGAATCACATGGGGATTCTTTTTTTTTTTTAATTTAATTTCATTTAAATTCAATTAATCAACAAATACTGTTTTATGAGTTTCAGAGGTAGAGGTCAGTGATTCAGAGGTCAGTCATTATATAACACCTAGTGCTCATTACATCACATGCCCTCCTTAATGTCCATCACCCAGTTACCCTATCCCTCCACCTCCTCCCCTCCAGCAACCCTCAGTTTATCTCCTATAGTTAAGAGTCTCTTATGCTTTGTCTCCCTCTCTGATTTCATCTTGTTTTATTTTTCCTCTCTTCCCCTATGATCCTCTGTTTTGTTTCCTAAATTCCACATATCAGTGAGATCATATGATAATTATCTTTCTCTAACTGATTTTGCTTAGCATAATACCCTCTTGTTTCATCCACATCATTGCAAATGGCAAGATTTCATTTTTTGATGGCTGATTAATATTCTAGTATATATATACATCACATCTTCTTTACCCATTCATCTTTTGATGGATATCTGGGCTTTTTCCATAGCTCAGCTATTGTGGACATTGCTGCTATAAACACTGGGGTGCAGGTGCCCCTTCAGATCCCTACATTTGTATTTTTTGGGTAAATACCTAGTAGTGCAATTGCTGGGTCATAGGGTAGCTCTATATTTAACTTCTTGAGCAACCTCCATACTGTTTTTCCAGAGTGGCTGCACCAGCTTGTGTAAGAGGGTTCCCCTTTCTCCACATCCTCGCCGACACCTGTTGTTTCCAGACTTGTTAATCTTAGCCATTCTGACTGGTGTGAGGTGGCATTACATCATGGTTTTAATTTGTATTTCCCTGATGTTGAGAGATGTTGAGCACTTTTTCATGTGTCTGTTGGCCATTTGTATGTCTTCTTTGGAGAAATGTCTGTTCATGTCTTCTGCCCAATTCTTGACTGGGTTATTTGTTCCTACGGGGTGTTGAGTTTGATAAGTTCTTTATAGATTTTGGATACTAGTCCTTTCTCTGATAAAAACATTTGCAAATATCTTCTCCCAGTCTGTAGGTTGTCTTTTGGTTTTGTTGACTGTTTCCTCTGTTGTGCAAAGCTTTTTATATTGATGAAGTCTCAATATTTTTTCCTTTATTTCCCTTGCCTTTGGAGACGTGTCTAGTAAGAAGTTGCTGTGGCCAAGATTGAAGATGTTGCTGCCCATGTTCTCCTCTAGGATTTTGATGGATTCCTGTCTCACATTTAAGTCTTCGATCCATTTTGAGTCTATTTTTCACATAGGGATTCTAAAGGAGGGATCATTTAGATACCTGAGTTAATCCTAAAATATGAGTAGGAGTTTGCAAAATGAAAAGGAGGGGGAAGATAGGCAGTGTGTATCCATGTCTTTAGATAGTCTCCCCATTGCATTTATTTTAAATAATTAAAACAAAATTTAATTGTGGTAAAAAAAGACCACATACCACAAAATGTAACATCGTCACCATTTTTAACTGACTAGTTCATCACCACTGCATTGTGTGTGTCTGCGTTATATGTGGAAGCTCTTCCTGCTCCCTGAGAATGTGAAGCTCTTTCCTACCCTGGTGCCTCTTCTCATTCCTGTGTTGCCTTTCCCATCTTGTCCACCTGGATCCTGACATGCTTCTTTGTCCCATTCCCTCCAGGCACTTTAGCACTCTGTCCTCTATGCTGCCTCTGCTTTACTGTATTATTTCTATTTGGTGATACTATATTATTATTATTTGTTTGTATGACTGTTGCCCTTACTACTAGACTCTGGACTCATTGACAGAGGATCTTTATCTTTTTTTTTTTTCCAGTCCCCAGAACAGTGTCTGGTATACAGTAGATGCCCACATCATCATTTGTGAAACTGACCTGAAGGACATTCCAGGCTGTGGGGATCATGTGTGAAAGAGCATGGCCTCTTTGGGGGAGTGAGAGAATTTTAGAAAGCACACTGAGTGGAAAGAAGTTGAAGTAGATGAGGCAGAAGAAAAAAACCACAGAGTTAGGGTTGGAGCCAGACCGTAGAAGGGCTGAACCTAAGAAGTTGAATTTTGTCCTGTGTGTATAAAGAGCCATAAGAAGTAACACTTTAAGGTGCACCTGGGTGGCTCAGTTGGTTAAGCGACTGCCTTTGGCTCAGGTCCCCACATCAGGCTCCCTGCTCGGCGGGAGGCCTGCTTCTCCCTCTCTCGCTCTCCCTGCTTGTGTTCTCTCTCTAGCTATGTTTCTCTCTGTCAAATAAATAAAATCTTAAAAAAAAAAAAAGAAGTAACACTTTAAAAAAGCAGAATTATGACATGGCTGTAATTTAATTTTGAAGACATTTTGGTGGCATTGTGTGAAACAGACTAAGTAGGGAGAGACTGATGGCAGGGAAACAAGAAATGAGAGAGAACAAGGAACTGGGCTAAGAGAGTAGATGCGGGAACAGGAGGAAGGGTTGAAATGATGGGGTTTGGAGGTCATCTGGATGAGGAGGAAGACGGTGGTGTTGAGAGAAACTGAGGAAGATTTTCACATTTCTAGCTTGTAAAAGTGAATGACTAATATTTCTCTTAAGTTAGCAAGGCATTTTTGATTTGTTATTTGTTTTTAATTAATTAACTAGAAAATAATTTAGAGAGTTATAATATGTAACACAAAATGTATCAACATGCATGAAAGTGCTTTGTGAAGACATTAAGTGGAATCACATAATCCAATACAAACATTTCATCATTTTGAGATGACTAAACCAGTAGTTACTACAATATTCAGTTCCAAGTCAGCTTGGTTCCTTAAACTTCCATCTTTTGTAAAAGATACCACCAGTAGTATCTTTTACTCTAATAGAAAATTCAAGCCTTTCTAGGATTTGACCTCTCTATACTACCATATACTTTAAAACCTACACACATTTCAGGAATAGCCGGAGAAGAATGTGATTCAATCACATGGGCTGGTGGATATCTGTCAATGTGACTTTTTTACATAATTACAAGATAAAAATACCATTTGGAAACTATGCAGAACTAGCTCCAGGCAACCAGCACTGACACTATCATGACATACTTTTCAAACTGCACACCAAGGCTTGTCTTGCATACCTCTCCCCTAAAGTTTGTGGAACAGTCAATATTAGACACACATAATCTACATTTCTTATTTTCTTTTTGCTTGGAGAAAAAAAAAAAAAGGTCTGCCTAGATTCTGGTCCAGGTTCTGATTCTCCAACATATATTTCTTGCTGATTGTTGATTCTAAAGTGCAACCCAAGCACTTGGCTTTTTGCATCTTCATTACAGTGAATGCCAGAGTTGCAGCCCAGTGGCAGGACATAAATCATTCACATAACTTTGTCTTTTTGTTGTAAGATAATAGTAAAGATTGAACTATTATCATATACAATCATTCTGAACTTAATTATTTTTTAATTGAAGTTCAGAATTGAACTTAATCATTACAATTTTTGGTAAAGCTATGGTGCTTTGTCTTTAAAAGCCAAAACGGTGCTTTGAGTGGCAGCCAGATATATTTAAAACCTATGTGGCCTGTCTAGGTATTAAATGATTCATTATGGGAATAATTATCACCCCTTCCAAGCCTCTCCCCAAACCATTTCCTCATTGCTCTTCTCTCAACCAAATTAGCAGAATAAAGTTATTTAAAATGTCATTTTAAATTCCTAAATATTATCACAAGATTGTCTTAATGATGGAAATGACTAAGTGTCCTGTTATAAGAAACCCTGAAATAATAATAAAAAAATTCAAAATAGGTGAGATGGAGAAAAGGAAATGGGTACTTTTATAAAAGATTTCATAACAGGTTCTCTTCAAATAGTGAATATATAGTTGCTAAAGATTATTCAAATTTTATTTACAGATACATGTTTGCAGCAATATATCTGTTGTGTGAAACACTGTCCCTCTATGAGCATTTACAGAAAAGAGTTAAGACCTGGAGCTGTTCTGGAGTATTTTATACCAGGAAACATACTGTTTGTGAAATAATTGTTGGACACATTTTTAAATAACCTTGTTTATTTATGTGGCTCTGAAATTAATAATTGTTTCAATCACAACACAGATTGTTTGGAAATTGCCTGTAAGATCTTTTTAGGAAGACAGAAAATAAAAAAGGCACCCTAGGTGAATTCAAATTCTAGTTTTGAAGCTTAGTGTTTATAAGAGTTTGTGAAATTAGCTTCCTCATTTTAATTTTCTTATTGGTGGAGTAAGTGTAGTAATACCTATGCCATAGGGTTCCTGTGTGAGGACTAAATAAGATATTGTATACAATTAGCAATGTATCAGAAATTAGTAGCATCAAATCCTCAGAGAGTAACTGTTATGAATCCTATTAGTTGAAACAATTTTTTTATTAAGTAATCTCTGTGCCCAACTTGGGGGCTTAAACTCATGACCCTGAGATCAAGAGTTGCATACTCTACCGCCTGAGCCAGCCAGACACTCCAACATATTAGTTTTTAAAAGTCCACCACACATTCATTTAGTCAGTCACACCTTCACCAAAGAGTTTTTGAACTTTAGTGTTAACATGAACTATGCCAGAGACTGAAGATACAAAGAAAAATAGAGTTATGACTAACTCTTCAGTGAATCAAGAGAGTTATGCAAATACATAATTACAGACAGTTAATGTTATAACCCAAGTAGCCCAGGGTTCATGGCAACACAGAGGAAAGAGAAATGACTGCCTTATTACAGATATGAGTTGTTATTTATTTATTTACTTTTATTCTTTATTTTTTATTATCTTTTCATTTATTTTTTTAAAACAGTTTTAACAATTTCGTTTCCAAAATAGGCTGGAATTCTTCATTTTGCCCCTGGGAGAAATTTGGTGGCAAATTTGTCTTGGTTACTTTGTCTTATACAATTAGGTTACTCTTCTAATATATGTTCTTTTCTTTGGATCAAATAAATTCCCTCTGCTCTTACTCTCCCCCTATGGATGAGAGTATACTGAAGACAAGTAAGGAATGATCTATGATCCTGTTGTTTATAGGGAGATATCCTACCATGTAATCTAGGATAAGAGTCACAGCTGTCAACCTACGTGAACATAACAAGTATGTAAACAGGAATACAAAATGGTCAGGGACATATGGGAGAGTTATGGCTTCCTTTATTCTGATGGAGTTGTTAAAGTTTTTGGTGGTGGAGTCAAAAGAAACCATTGGTGCCTTTTCTCTTTATTCCCACCTTCTCTCAAACTCTGAGTCCTTTGCACACCTTTCATTCAGAGTGATCCATGATGCCGAGCTTACTGTTGAAACAACTAGTTGAGTTCAGCATCTTATTCCTTTTAAAAATCACCAGGACTCCTTAGTATTACCTGATGGCTATAGCTTTTGCTATTCTGTTAGTAAAAGCAACACTGGGAGCAAAACACCCTGAAAGTATTTGTTCCTGATTTAGCTTTTCTAAAAACAGAACTCAAAGTTCAAGGCCCTCAGCTGGGAAAGCAGCAGCTTGTCAAGGGCTTTCTGGGCTGCCCAGTGGCCACTCCTTCAGCAGAGCCTCCCAGCCTCCCAACACTGTCTTCCCCTGAAAAGGCCAAGGCCCTACATAATTCCTGATGGGGAATTTTAAATATCAAAGCCATTTCAAGAGCCGCCCCCTGAGGTTCTTAAAATTGGAGTTAAGGGCAATGACGGAGATGCAGCTCTAAACAGAAAAGTGATGGTATGATCTATTATTACTGTATCAAACAGGAAGTTAAATGTTAGATAAAATGAAATATTCTATCTTTTTTGGTATGTTTTCTCCTTTTCTTCTATATGAATTATTTTTGCTAGTGGATGAACAACTATGGAAAAATAAAGAAAAAGTTGTAAACAAAGGCAGTTGTCAAAGGCAAATGGTTTACTCCTTTACTCTCCTAGGGAACATTTTTTTTATTCATCTTTAAATATAACCCACTTCATGTTCAAAGATAGCTAGTGTCACAGTATTCAAGATGAATGTTAATTTCAAATAAAAGTATGTGAGAATAAATCTAATAAAATAATGTAAGTTAAGACTTGCCTTTTACTTACTGAAATGTAATATCTTCTGAGTTACTGTACATCCCACACTGAAGGAGATCCATGTATGCATGAATCTAGTCATTTGTGCCCTATTAAATGCTTTCAAAAATAAATGTAAGGTATTTAAGTATATTTCCTATGTTTTCTATAAACTTTAAGTGAGTAATGCAAATAAATACAAAAGTCATACCCTTTATTTTTAATGCTTTACTGTGTGACCACTGCTCAGACCCTCAGTTTGACTTCTGTATCTTTCCTTTCCTGTTTACTAGTTGTAACTGAGCCAGTTACTATTTATTCCTGGGTATATGTAAAAAATCGTAGACAGATAAATACCCAATTTTGTATTCCTGGGTTGCTACTTCAGTTAAAAGTGAAGAAGAATTTGTCTGTACTTTTGAGTGTATAAATTCCATTACAGGAAAATTTTTAGGTAAAATTTTAGACACTGTATTTCACTCTGACAAATTTGGTCATATCAAACACCATTATCTTTTTGTTGAAGAAAACCTCCTGCATTCCCATTCCATGCAAGGCACCATTTACCCAGGTACCTAATCAGGAACCTAGGTCATCTCTAACTCCTCTTTCCTTTGGATAAAGAATCCCTACTGACCTTATCTCTCTTCTCCTTTGAATTGATGTGGTTCATCCCTGCTATAATATATCATGATACCCTTCATAACATGTTTTGCAGGGTTTTTTGTTTTTATTTATTATTTTTAAAATTTTTATTTTATTTATTTACTTATTTTTTTTTTCAAGATTTTATTTATTTGACAGAGAGAAACACAGCCAGAGAGGGAACACAAGCAGGGGGAGTGAGAGAGGGAGAAGCAGGCTTCCCGCGGAGCAGGGAGCCCAATGTGGGGCTCGATCCTGGGTCTCCGGGATCATGACCTGAGCCGAAGGCAGTCACTTAACCAACTGAGCCACCCAGGCGCCCCTTTATTTTATTTTTTTAAAGATTTTATTTATTTGACAGAGAGAAACACAGCCAGAGGGGGAACACAAGCTGGGGGAGTGAGAGAGGGAGAAGCAGGCTTCCCGCCGAGCAGGGAGCCCGATGTGGGACTCGATCCTGGGTCTCTGGGATCATGACCTGAGCCGAAGGCAGTTGCTTAACCAACTGAGCCACCCAGGCGCCCCGGGTTTTTTTTTTTTTTAAAGATTTTGTTTTCAAGTAATCTCTATACCCAAGATAGGGCTTGAACTCACAACCCCAAGATCAAGAGTCACATGCTCCCCTCACTGAGCCAGCTGCCCCTGCAGTTTTTAATTACATATTTACATGGATAAATTTATTTATAGTCTGTTTCCATGGAATTAGGGACTCTATTTTGTTGTATATACAGTGAATATGATAGGCTTGCCACAAGGTAAGTACTGAGTAAATCTGTGTTGAGTTTTAAAAAATGAAAAAAAAAATGGATGAATTATAGTCAGTTAATAAATTAGATTGATGGTCTTCTAGCCCTCAGTGTAATCTCTTCATGATTTTCGCCTCCCTGTTGTCTCCATATTATACTGTGAAGGCCTTGGAGGTGGAAACCACATCTTTCATCTCTGTATCCCCAAATCCTAGGACCATGGTGACCCATTTTAGTGACTCACTCAATCTTTGTTGAACGAATGTTCCTCTGAATGAGTGATAATCATGAAATGCGTTGAAGAACCTTCTGAAAGGTTCATATTCTTTCTTTTATAGGTTTTTTAGTATTTTAGCACCACAGAATTGCAATCACAAAACATTAGAAACAGAGCAAACAAACGCACCAACAGAAACAGCACAGAAACAACAACAGAAAACTGAAATGGTGAAACAGAACATATTATTCTGAGACTTCCCCATGTAAGACTGTTTCCTACATTTAATGTTTCACTCAGTTGAGTTTTATTATTTATTATTTGTGATAAAAGTTCTTTATTCTAACTCTGTAGGAGACATTTCCCAACTACAAATGTCTTTCACTGGCAGAGCAATTTTTTTTTCACATTAATCAGTCTTTTTTCTTCACTTTCATCCAATTACATATAATTATGACTCTTTGTTCTAGGGAAGTAAATTATGTTTTGCCATTCCCTATGCCCTTTTATACCTTTCGACTGTGTGAAGAAAGTTGTTGTGTTCTTCCTGAGCAGTTTCCTAGTTAAGTTGAGAATATTCAGCCTCTTTCATATTTATTCATCAGTATCTCTCTTTTGGTTGTTTTGTTGGCTGGCCTACGTGGAACCCTCCTCAGTTGTCTCCATCCTTCTTATATTAGGATTCCTTAAGATGAGTGCACTCTTCAGGCTCAAACTTTACATGGCTATTATCAGGAAGCAGGGTATTATTCAAAACCCAAGTCTAGGTTCTTTTTAAAACATTATTTTTGAGGGCGCCTGGATGGCTCAGTTGGTTGAGCGACTGCCTTCAGCTCAGGTCATGATCCCGGAGAGCAGGGATAGAGCCCCACATCGGGCTCCCTGCTCGGCAGGAAGCCTGCTTTTCCCTTTCTCACTCCCCCTGCTTGTGTTCCCCCTCTCGTTGTTTCTCTCTGCCAAATAAATAAATAAAATCTTTAAAAAAATTATTTTTGGTTCTAATACATATGTCTGATTATTTCTGCATTTTAAAACTCGTCTTGTTTTCATCAGCCAGGACAAAGTGTGGAATTAAGATATTTAGATATTTGTATGTCTTTGGATCAAAGTCTTTAGGGTCACACAAACCTGGGTACAAATCCCAGCCCTGTTTCACACCAGCTATGTGAACTTGCACAAATCATATAATTAATTTAAGGTGGCTCAGTTGTTAAGTGTCTGCCTTTGGCTTGGGTCATGATCCCAGGATCCTGGGATACAGCCCTGCATTGGGCTCCCTGCTTGATGGGAGGCCTGCTTCTCTCTCTCTCACTCCTCCTGTTTGGGTTCTCTCTTTGCTGTTTCTCTCTGTCAAATAAGTAAATAAAATCTTTAAAAAAAAAAAAGCCTCAATGTCCTCATATGTAAAATATAAAAAACACTGCCTAACTCCTAAGATTGCTAAATGAGTTAGCTTATATAAATTGCCCAGCACAAGTGTCTGGCCTATAGTAGCCAAACAACAAATGCTACTTCTCTTCTTTATAGCCTATATAATTTCATCTAGGCTTTCTGAGAGTTTTGATATTTCATAATTATTTGTTTGCTTATTTATTGCTTGTCCTCATCAAATGCAGAATGGCGTATTATTTATTTATTCAGTGAATTACACTTTCTCTTTTGGAGATATGTTAGAGAATTTTGTGACCTCTCCCACTTCTCTTCCCAAATGTGACTGGTTTTTATTATTCCACAGTTCATAAAATTTCTCCTTTTTTGGGGGGGGTGATTTTAATTTGTGTCATTTGACCTTTTTAAAAGATAGTCCTAGTATGATTACTACATTATGATATATGATTTTTTTCTGTCTCTTTCACTTCTTAAGCTTCTCTTTTTCCACCTTAGATTTTTAAGAGCTGGGATTAAATTTTCCCAACTATTATTGCCGAGTGACTGGTTCTACTTAAAGTTTGCTTTTCAGAAACTGTTATTTCATATTGATTCTATGCTGAAATTATTGTCTTCAGCATAAAACAAGGATGTCTATGTTGTTTATAAGACATAAAATGGATTTGTGTGGCTTTGTTGAAACTATAATTTGAAAGAAAAAGCCCACTATGCTGCTATAAGGAAGACATTTTAATGACCCTTGGGAAACCATCCTTTTCTGATACGGACTGGAACATACGTACATCAGTAAAAAGCAGGAAGCATCATGGCTTTACCTAATTGTGTCATTGCAGTAAGGTATTATGGCTTTAATTAATTTCAAAATTTTTACTTCTGGGGCAATTTAAAGGGAAAGAATAACCATCCTAAAGGTAGAATGAAATAATTATTAAATAGAGGTAGAAACAAGTGGAGAAACCAGAGATTCTTCTTAGGAGCAAGATGAGAAGGTGATATTTGCATAGACTGTGAAGGATGGTAAGACAGTTGGCAGAAAGATAGCCACCCACTATAGGCACTGTGTTTCCATCAGTTGAACAGTTTTCACCTAAGATAGAAAGAAGAAAAGAAGAAAAAAAGCAAGAAAAAAAAAAGAGATTTGGATGGATGATAGAGTTCTTTACAGAGATAGCTGGCTAGGCAGGGTAATGGTAACTAAGTAACAAAACAGTATCTTGGTAAACACTTGGTTTGGGTTTTAGGGCAGAAGGACCAAGTTTATTTTTATTCACTCTCTGCTGAAAGGCAATCGGCTACATTTATTTTGGCCCACCAGCGAGGAAGGAAGGGCATGTCAGTCTTTTAAGAAGTTGTTTATTTGACAGGGAATAAATCCTGCTTTCTTTCACATTTGCTGATTTTTCTTCAAATATGGAGAGAGATTATGCAATAGTTACAAAATACATCACAAAAGTCAATAAATTTATTGTAAAGAACTAACTGGCTATTCCTATAAAAGAGAGATAATTGTATTCTATAAAGCATTTCTTCAAATATCTATTTCAAACCATGTGTTCTATTAAAGCATGAGAAATTTTCTGTAGAGAAGTGTCATAGAATAGCCAATAGTCAATAATCCACATCCATTTTCCCATGCATCTAACATTTAACATATTCTTTGGTGTCAAAATGTTTTGGGGGGCAGAATGGAGCTTCATGAAGAACTATGGTCAATGATTATTTAATCCAACACAAGAACATACCTATAGTGGTTTAGTGCTATATTCTGAAGTATGTGAATGCAGAAACAAAAATAAATTGTCAGTGTAATGGTAAACTAATTTTATGATAAATTCCAGTCTTATAAATATATGAGATATTTATGGTAAATCAATTTATATATTATGAATATGAGAGAGTTCTCTGAATGGAATCACTAGATATTTATTTTGAAACTGTTATGCGAAAAACAGACATCTTAGAATTCTGCCAGAATTTTTTTTTTTTAAGATTTTATTTATTTATTTGACAGAGAGAAACACAGCTAGAGAGGGAACACAATCAGGGGGAGTGAGAGAGGGAGAAGCAGGCCTCCTGCCGAGCAGGGAGCCCGATGCGGGGCTCGATCCCCGGTCTCCAGGATCATGACCTGAGCCAAAGGCAGTCGCTTAAACAACTGAGCCACCCAGGTGCCCTGAGAATTTTTTTTTTTTTTTTAGAAAATCAGAGGTTCTAAGTTAGACATTCTTCTGTGGAAAAGATAAGTGACATGAATGCTTATGAGCATTTTATATCTATCTTTGAGTCAGGAAAAATGTCTAGCCAGAATTTTAGTAATCCTTTAGGATTTTCTGTCAGAGATATGGATAATTGAGTGAGTAGATTAAGTTATAGATGATTATTAGCTCAAAATCTTTCATCCAAGGATGGAATTGAATAGAGCTCACACTAGAAACAATGGTATTTGTAATGGTTCTCAAATGCTGACCGGGGACCAAAAGGCTGAATCAGAATCACCAATCATGCTTTTTAGAATAAGATATAGATTTCCTTCTTCGGTTCCTCTTGGAGATTCTGATTCAGAAGATCTAAGGAAGGACTTTGAGAGTTCATATTTTCAATAAGAGCTCCAAGTGATTTTGATCCACTGACACGTTTGAGAACCAATGACTAGATGGGAGCAGTGCTTGAGATCAGAGAAAGAGGCTGAGGCAAGACTTCCTTCAAGGGAGAGAAACCATTTCACCTGTGGTGTGGAGTCTGAGTCAGTCTGAGTTCCTGATTTGAAAATGATCTGATAGCTTGAAATTGGGGGAATACTTAAACCACAGAAATTGGCCAGTGCTACAAATGAGGGCATTTCCCCTCACTAGAAAGCTAGCAACTGTTCAATGGGGTTATTCTCTTATTTTTAATATGTCTGCCACAGGAAAATCTACTTAGGTGGCTACAACAGGTACATAAGGGACATTAAAGATTTCAAGTGAGTTACTCTAAAAGAGACTATTCTTTTAAAACAGAAAGACAGTATTCCTCAAAGTAGCTTAGTACACAGTGATAATTATATTTTTCCTTTTACTTCTGTACCTTAGCAACCAACCAAGTTGAGCCTCCATTCTGCCCTCAGCCCTTGATTCAGCTGGAAAGATCCACATTTTCCCTTGTGTTTACAGACCTTAAATGCACTGCCCTTTACATTTTTTTTCTGAGTTGTAGAAATAAATTTAGTTTCAATGATCTCTACTAGCCTTAAAAAAACAAACATCTCTGGAATCCTCAGAAGTGCTTTCTTGGATATGGAAATGTGTACTTGATTGTTTGGGTCCCACTGTTGGTTCTGCTTACGACTGGAATAAATTGGAAATGAGAATAGAGTTGATTTAATTATTCACAGGAGTAAGTCTTTTGGTTAGTAGATTTGGTTTAGAGTTCTTTTTATTCCAGTTTGGTCAATTTAGGACCATCAACTAAAAACATATACCTAAGGACAATAGCATTCAGCAAAGTGCTTGTCAGGAAAGTGGAAGGGAAAAAATAGCCTGGAACATCAATGGTGACAACAAATCCCTGGCTTATTTGGCAAAGAGCTAGCTGTGAACACAGTCCCAAGATTAATGTCACTGATATTTGTTGAATGGACTAATGTGTCCAGGTAAGTATTCTGTGAGGAAGAATAACATCAGTTTGTTTCACTTTCTGTATCAACTAATTAAAGTCAACAAAGGCAATCATTATTTAGAAAGTGGGACAAACACTGTGTACTTTTAGAAGAAAAAATAAAAGCAATCCCCAAAGAATTATCAAAGGCATCTCTTCAAAGGAAGTCTTTCCTTAATTGTTTTCACCCTCCCTATACTTTCTGTAAGACACTCGTTGTATCTCTTTCATTACATTTTGATCATATGGTGGGAACAATAATAGTACCAACGTCAAAGAGCTTTTGTGAAAATTAAATGAGTTAATAGATATACAACCTTTTGAAAAGTGAACAGAATTAGTAGGCACACAGCAGATGTCAGCTGTTATTTATTATATCATCGCCAGCACCACAGTGTATTGAAATAATCTGTTTCTTACATTTCTCTCCATTTAAAATTAAAGATCTTTTAGGGAAGCCCTTTTCATCTTTACAGACCTAGTGCTTTACCACAGTGCCTGGCATAGAGGAGGTACTCAATAAGTGTTTCCTGAGCTAAATTGAGGTATAATTTATACTTCCAGTAAATTTTGTCTAGGCTGCTGCTTCAGGGTTTCAGTGGTTCCAAACTCCTGAGAAGATATCAAGTAGGAAATAAGGGAGAGAGGTTTTCATAAATCATCCCTGGCAGTCCAGCAGACTAGACTTCCCAGGCTTAGTTAATGTTATGTTTGTGATTATTTCACTGATAGAAATGTAAGGTTTCTTATTTCCTTGATATGTAGTTATAGGCTCTAGCACTTAGAATTGAGGGACAAATACACAGAAAGAATCTTCTAGAACCTGTCTTTCCAAGTGAAGTCATCATATAGATATGTTACTCTACGATAGCAGCATTTTCCAGTGTATTCTGTAGAACACAGGTCCCACATGATACTCTGTAAGAAAAGAGTTTCTCTGTTTAAATTTGAGAGACACCTCAAAGCTTTATAGGAGGTAGAAAGAGCATTAGCATATTAAATGCTCTGAGAAATCCTGAAGAAAAAAATCTTTGACTAATTCACTATTTCTTAAATTTGAAGGTCATAGAAAAAATTTCCTTATCTATTTATAATTGATATCTCCTGGAGGTAATGTTCCATGAATCAAACTTTAGAAAATGTTATATTATGGAAACATATTTATCCAGATATCCATTTTTTTCTCAGTAAATCTCTATTTAGTTCATTTTTATAAATTCTAAATCCATATGCACACAAATAGAAATGCAAATCTTTGTTAATTTGGATGCTCAGTAAATAGTAGGATGTTCCAGCCAACTTAACTGTAGAGTAAGTGCTAAGATGCATTTAACCAGCTTACACCAGTCAGAATGGCCAAAATTAACAAGACAGAAAACAACAAGTGTTGGAGAGGCTGCGGAGAAAGGGGAACCCTCTTACACTGTTGGTGGGAATGTAAACTGGTGCAGCCGCTTTGGAAAACAGTGTGGAGATTCCTTAAAAAATTAAAGATAGAGCTACCCTATGACCCTGCAATTGCACTACTGGGCATTT